>CM040238.1:39122879-39284831 GCA_022545495.1 Chrysanthemum lavandulifolium | reverse complement strand
AAAATCGGTCAACAAACCGATTAATCGGACAAAATCGACCTAATCGGATCAACTGCACAAAATCACTTAAAAATCGGTTAACAAAATCGCTTAAGATTCGGACAAAATCACTTAAAAATCGGTCAACAAACTGATTAATCGGACAAAATCGGTCAAAGATTGCCTAAAAATAGTCAACAAACCGAGTAATATCTATGTTTGACTTTGAACTTTGAAGAATTATGGATTACTAGCAGGGTACCCCGCGTGATGCGGCAGCGGGTACCCTGTGACTATATTTTCTGACAATGTAATGTTATGCGGTCATACTTTTATTAAACAATTAAATTACAAATAACAATAACTTTAGTTATCACCGTAGAAATAATTCATCTCCTGTTAACCGAAGCTACCACAAACAAAATATTGATTCTTTCCTTCAAAGACAATCACCCTTCGTCAATTTTGGGTGACCACCCATTCGACCTCATGTTGCAATGGTGGCGACTTGGTCGGCGCAGCGGCGACCGAACCAGTCGACCGACCACTATGGGCAGCCTAATGGCTTTATTTTTAAATGCTTGGCTTAGTAGTTTGATTAGATTGTACATTGTGGTTAAATGGTTGTATATTTTAGTGAAGGTGTAAATTAAATAGTGTATTAATTGTTTGTGTTGAATAGTGTTTTTTAGTTGTATTTGTGCTTCAAATAGTTTGTACATTGTGTTTTATAAATTATACTTTTTATGAAATGGGTGTTTTAAATATGACATTAATTACAAATGTTGACTAGTCAATATGTGTAGGTATTTATGCATAAAGTAATTGTACATATAGCTTTAAGTAGTTGTATTTGCTTAAAATCTATATATGGAAATTGTAAGATATTGGATTTCACATACACATCAAACCATAACACAAAGTGGGCGTATAAGTGGAATTCTAGAGAGAAAGTTAGAGGTTTAGGGAACTTAGTGAGAGAAAGTGAAAGATATTATCATAGCTCAACTCTACCTTGGGAGGTAGAGTATTTATAGTCTTACATAAAACGCCACACAACGGGCTGTAGATCGGGCATACAAGGGTAAAGACTGTCCAGTCCTCCACGGTGTTACTAAACTAAGTACTACTTAGCTTGAAATAACTACGACTACGAGCTTTCTACGATTACATATAATTGAGGCGACCGACTCTTTAATACACGGAATTTCTAATTCTAACAATCTCCCCTAAGGAGGTCACCTCAATCATGTACTAAAATTACATTGAATACAAATAGATATTACATTAACAATTGTTCTTGCATTCTTGATGTAGAACTTTGCTCTGAAGCTCGTAGTCATTGATACTTCTTATTGCATGATTGGTTAATCTAAGTGGAGGTCTTTTACTGATCCACTTGATAATAATTTTGAGCCAGCTTTTGAGATCATCGGCAATCAAAAATCTACGAGACATCCATTGTGGTGTTGGTATTGTGTGATGTTGTGACTTCGGACCGACATGCTCACATTCGGATCATGATATCTTCTCATCGAGTAGCGGAAGCTTTCGTTGATTCATGATATTGGCGGCGTAGCGAAAGCATGGAGTGAAAATATCGAGTCATTGATGCACTAATCATGATTTCTTTTGAGATGATCGTGCTAAGTGAGCATGCGGCTATGGATGGACCGCTTCATTACGATCATTTTGAACGTCGGGTGTACCGCATACAACAGTTAGCAATAAAGTGCATGAAAGTGTCTTTGATCACTTTCGATGAATTGATGTACACGGCCCACGGTTCCCGTTGATCGGTACAAATCTTGCTGTGATCGGTATAATTCAAGAATTTCCTTGACGAGGTTTCGCGGTTGCTCAAGTTGTTCTCAAACCGAACGTCTCAAAGAAGACAACACGGAGTGAGTGAACCAAATAATTTAAGTCCAGCGATTGATGAAAAGAGATTGGAAAAACAATCGTGTATTGCTCAATAGAAATTGTTTTTGCAATACAACGAAGGTTTTAATGAAAATCAATTATCAATCATAAAACACCTTTTGATTTGAAATATTCGAACACGGTCAATGTGCTAAAGAAAGAGTTTTAAAGCACAATGACCGGTTTTTCAAAGGTATCCGTCAATCCATAACTCGAACCAGATTGATTCAAAAGATTGAATCGCCCCATTGTTTCTGTTCGGTTGTCACATGGTTGATCTATTTGATAGATCTCACATGCCACCCACCAAGAGCTTGTTTGATGTTGGCTCCAGAAGGCTTTCCATCTTCATTGTGAATATGTATACCCATCATTCAGATGTTCTGGCAATACCACAAGGATAATGCGAAGGACTCAAGATATAATCTCTCTTTCCACATTGTGTGAAACCGAGAGTCTTCATTGAAAGTGTCCTAATGAGATTTATAGATGATCTCGTGGCTCTAGACTCAATATGTGCATATTTGGATCCTGTGCTGGAGACTAGGGAGAGGTCTCCTTCTTCAATATCAACAATCTCTAAGAGAAATTCGATAGATAATGTCGGTTCCCGTGAGAATGAAACAAGTCCTTTTAAGAGGAACTTGAGTGGTTTGGAAAGTTGAAGTGCGATGCGTCATTTGGGTCCATGACGTCTTGTCTTCAATACCGATGTTACCATTAGTAGCATATGAATTGAACCCGGTTTACGCCCTAAGGTTGAATATATGGAGGGCTATTTGTTTTCACCCTTTCTCATTCAATTCTTTTAATTCTTCAACCCCTTGATTAGCTTACGAGACTTCATAGCAAGAACCTTGTTGGGTTTGTTCCAGTACTTGCTCTGTCTTAGTCCGCACTCTTCCCATATCTCACTTTTCTCCTTTTATCATCATACCTAAGGACTTCTACACTAACTAGTGGATTGTCCCTGAGTAGATCCCTCTGGTTCTGGTGGATCATGGGAACCAATACCTAACCTTATCATCCTTATATCATCGTACATAAAGTAAAGTTGGTCAGTTTATTTGGTATTGTTCATCTGCCATTGGAACCAATTGAGAGACCATTTGAAAATCAATCCAGATACTTGTGATATATTATCAAAACATTTTGTACCTGAATTGTTGTTGATACTTTTAAAACAAGTGCTCCCCTCAACATGTGCATCAAATGTTTGAAATCGTTTTGCACACGGAGGCAAGAGGAAGAATTAACTTCTTTGATTACCATTTTCTAAAGATATCAACATCAATTCCCAAATCGAATCAAGTAGATAAAGCATTTTGGGAAGGATGAGATTTTCATGATTTTGCTCCCCTCAATATGTGCTTCTAGGTTTGAAAAGGGTTTTGCACATACTAGAGGAACACCGCATGAGATAAGTGATCACGTTTCAAATCATAGGTTTAAGGTAGATGCTCCCCTCAACATGTGCATGTAAAATTTGAAATCGTTTGTCACATGTGGGAAGGAAAGCATGTACATCCTTATGAAACCATTTACCAATTATCGGTTTAAATCCAATTTAAATCACACATTCTCCCGATCACAATTATCAAATCATTTGAGATTTGTGATCTCTTATAGATTAAATTGATTTTGAAAGCTTTTAAGGAGAATTGTGACTTGATTATGAAAGTGTTTTAATCGATAAGGATCGGATTTAAGACTTTAAACTCCATTGATAAAACATGCATGTATATCTTTTGAAAACAATTTAATGCCAAATAACTTTTTAATTTAATTGAAACATGCATGTATATCTTTCACTTTCTCTCAATTTTTTTTTTTTTTTTTTTTTTAATTCGAACAACATCTAAAGTCCTGTGTCATTCTTTGAATGACAACAACAAGACCGTAGATATTATCGAATCGAGAAAACATGACAAAATGACAATATTTTTTGAAGATTTTTCGAATTTTTCAAATTTTTATGGATTTTGAAAGTTTTATATTTTTCTATTTGATTTTTGAAGGTTTTATAATTTTGTATTTTGTTTTTCGAATAGATATTTACAAGGGATAGATGAGCATAGACCTTTACTCCTCGTCTTCCACCAAGACGTTTGAGTATTCGAGTTGAAGGCTTTTCAAGCCTAGTCGTGGAAGTATGAACTCAAAGCGTTCTCTTGGAAGAGCTTTGGTGAAGATGTCTCGCTAACCGGTATTCGGACCTCACAAAATAGAGTTCCACCACACCTTTTTCCACTTGTTCCACGATGAAATGATGTCGAATGTCGATATGCTTTGCTCTTGAGTGTTGAGCGTTGTTGCAAGAGAGAGCAATAGCACTTTTATTATCACGATGCAGAGGGATTTTGTTGAATTCAAAGCCATAGTCGATAATTGAGATCTCATCCATAAGATTTGAGCACAACAAGATGACATGGCTATGTATTCAGCCTCTGTAGAGGAAATAGAAGTACTCATTTGCTTCTTTGAAGACCAGCTCACAAGCTTATCACCCAAAAACCGAGCACCTCGGATGTACTTGACGAGTATCTTGACATCCCGCATGATCGGCATTCTGCATAGGTCGTTAGTGACATACGGTGTCCTTTGGGTACCAAAGACCCATATTGATGGTTCCTTGGAGATACCGAAAGACCGTTTAACCGCTTTAAGGTGCTTTTAGTAGGCTTAGCACGGTATCTAGCACACATGCAAGCAGTGAACAAGATGTACGGTCTACTAGTTTGTGAGGTACATCGTGATCCAATCATACTACGATATTTTGTTTGATCTACCATGATCCCCGAGTGGTCCTCATCCGACTTGGTTCGATCAATCATGGGAGTGTCAGCGAGGTCACTAGAATCAAATCCAAATTTCTTTAAAATCTCATTTGCATATTTAGATTGATTTATGAAAATGCCTCCGGGACTTTGTGAAATTTGTAATCCCAAGAAAATGACATTTGTCCCATCATTGACATTTGAAATTTTGAACCCATTTCATTAGAAAAGCTATCACATTCCATTGGGTCGGTCGAGGCACAAATAATATCATCAACATAAATTTGAGCGTGAATTAAGTGTTTGCACGACTTTACGGTGAACAAGGTAGGATCAATCGCCTTTGTCAATCCAAGAGATAGAAGAAACCTTGACAACGTATCATACCATGCTCTAGGAGCTTGCTTCAAACCATATAGGGCCTTTTCAAGCGATAAACATGAGTAGGATACTCAATTCACAAAACCCTCTCGGTGGTGGCGTAAACCACTTCTTTCATATCTCCATTAAAAATGCGGTTTTCACGTCCATCGATAAACAACCATGTTCTTGCTAGCAAGATTAGCCAAGAAGATTACGATCGCCTCGATACGAGCAAGCGGAGCAAAGATTCCTCAAAGTCTATACCTTCTTCTTGACGGTAACCTTTAGCCACTAACCTAGCCTTATTTTTCAAAACATCACCATGCTCCTCAAGCTTTACTTTGAAGATCCACTTAAGAGCAATGATCATAGCACAACTGGAGATGGTACTAATTCCAATACATCTAATCGATCAAACTCATGAATTTCATCTTGCATGGCATTAAACCGCTTATCTTCATTCATAGCAGTTTAACATCTTTAGGTTCGATCTTTGAGAGTACAGAGTTAAAGAAGCACCATAAGGCATCGGTAGCAAGTTGTTTACGAGTGGATACGGACGAGAAGGATTTCCAATGATGTTGTCTAATGGATGATCGTGAGTCCATTTTCCGAGGTGTTCATGTGGTAGTTGTTGAGGGCTGAAGTAGCAGAGTCGATGTCTCCTCAAGAAGATGGTTCGATGAAGATCTGTGAGCAAATATGTTTTCAAATGGAGCATCTTGAGGAGTAGCAAAGGATTAACTTCATCATTGATGCGAGAAGCAGTTCCATGATGTACATTTGAAGAATGATGATTTGTTGATGAGGCCAAGGATTAGCAGCGGTGCATCTTGACTTAAAGATATTGAGGCCGAGGGATTGACTTCATTCACAAGAATATGAGCGACCTCTGTTGTAGGAATCGACACCTCATTAGTACTTGGATCATAAAGTTCATCAAACATAGGATCAAACAATTTCTTTAAATCATCTTGAGATGGAGGTACATATGGAGTTTCTTGAGAAGAGTTTGGAACAAGGGATGAACCAATGGGACTATTTTGAAGTGCGGGTCCCGAATCAATTGTCCAGAGCCATTTGACCGGTCGACTTATCAAGCGTAACGTGAATTGTTTCCATGATATTTCGTGTTCTTTTGTTGTAGATTCGGTATCCCTTTTGTTAGATGCATACCCAACAAATACTCCAATGTCTCGCTTTAGCTCTAAGTTTGCCTAAGTCTTGTCCTCATTAGTTGGATAACACAATGCACCAAACACACGAAGGAAAGAGAGATTAGGTTTTACATTGTGGACAAGTTCATATGGAGTTTTTCCATGAACAAAGTGAATCGAGGAGCGGTTTTGTGTAGCATGCGGTGGCAATAACTTGACCCGGAGAAACATTGGAACCTTTGAGTAAATCGGCATTGTTCTAGTCGCTTCTACAAAAGTTCGATTTCGTCTTTCAACTACACCGTTCGCTGAGGAGTTCGTGGAACACTTCTTTGATGGTGATTCAATGCTTTCATAAAATTCACTAAGTTGTTTGTTGACAAACTCGGTTCCATTATCTGCATTACGATAATTCGCGGTTTTGTTAAGACGAACTGCGCACACTGTTTGATGAGTTTGATGATGATATCGGAGTTTCATCCTTTGTCCTTAAGAACTTGACCCGTGAATCTAGAGTAATCATCAACCACAACTAACACATATTTCTTCCCAAAGATATTCTCGCACTCTCATTGGTCATAAATCCATATGAAGGTATGAAGAACTTATGTAATTGAGTTTGTAGGTTTGGGTTTATGGGTATACTTTTGCTTTTCCCAATTAGCATGCTAAACAAAGATGATCTTTTCATACTTTAGTCTAGGTAAACCTACAACTAAGTCCTTTCGAGAGATCATTGATGGTGCCGAAGTTCAAGTGATTGAGACGACGATGCCATAACCATGACTTTGTTTTAGAGGCCTTTGACAGCAAGCAAATTGGAGAAGACTTCATCATATCATCGATAGAGATGGTGTATAGATTTGACCCACGTGAACCTCTTAAAAGCTCCTTACCATCAAGTACTCTAACAAAGCAGGTGTGTTTTCTGAAGGCTACTTCTAGATCAGAATCGCAGAATTGACCAACAGAGAACAAGTTATGACCAAGACCTTCTACATAGTAAACCCTAGAGATGACACTATCACCAACAACATAATCTCTATAACCCATAATTGCACCGAAATGATCATTTCCAATCTAACTGTCCCGATGAATTTGCTTACGAAGTTCATGAGCATGACCGTCGCCAAATCATATGCTTGGAGCGACTGAGTCCGGTACCACGAGCGATTTGAGCGATCCGCAGTTAAACATGAGACAAGAATGGATAAGCGGATAATTGGGATCCCCATGCAAGAATGGGTTCCATTTGGTTAGTAACAATGGTTGGAACACCCACATCGTAAATAGAAGCATTCATATCGAAATTAAGGCAATGGAATCATTGTGAATAGATGCAAGATACTAGTGTCTCAGATAGCCCCTGCTTCACGGTGTGCTCACTTCTTAAGGGAATAGTTCTACCAAGTGGGCATCCATTTTCTAGTGGGCATTGTCTAATTAGTCTTATGACCAACAGTATCAATGATAGCCTATCTTACTAAATGTTCTTCCGTGGGTTTCCAATGTTTTCTAACTTTCTTTCGTTTTGCCTTTTAGCCTTCTTAGCATGAATTTTAGCATTAACAATATTAACGGACAATTAACATCATTAGGCAAAACATTAACACCACATTCATGAATAGAAAGCGAATTCAAGCGACATCAATACAAGGTTTGCAAATAGTATCGAATTGAATTAATTCTGATGACGCCTATGGCTAATACTAGAATCAACACGATTCGTTTTATTCGGTTCAAACTTAAAGTTCCTAGATTGTTCTTCACTCTTTTCCAAAGGCATTATTCTTAGCTTGCGAGGTCCTATCATTCCTTGTATTGTCTTGAGACTTTGACCGCTCCCTTTAATGTCACCGATTACTCTTGTAGAGGAATGGGAACATTAGTTGGTTTTACTACTCTTTGCTTCACTGTTTAGATGTCTTTGGGATCTGAACTACATGCGAGCACACCGAGGTTCACTTTTTAAAACTAGAAGTGCTAGGATTTGTACTCCTAGAAGGCACACTTGAGTTCTCTTTCTTAGCATTGACAAATGGAATCAACTACTTAAAGGCACACTAAGGTTCACATTCAAAACATTGGGCATCGAATGAATATCATACTTGGCATTAGGCATCGAACATGGAATCAAAGGATTAACTCTCTCACCTAATGACTTTGGGCATATTGTGATCAAGCATTCTAGGATTTCTTGAGATCGTTTGGCTATAAGCATGCATGTCCAATTGCATTATCATGAGGTTTCTCTAACTTATCCTCTTCAACAATCTCACGCAGGACATTCTAGGCAATTCTTAAGGGATGAGAAGTATGTTTGAATAGCAAGTTTGTTGTTCCTAAGATGAGGAGGACATATTTCACGCACAAAGCATATTTATTACAAGAGTGAACCTTTGATACACCATTCTCCCCATTGGTCATTGGCATTTTCCCTTTTAACCGACTCTTGATTCTCAATTTCCTTTTGCAATGAAGCTATTTGTTCGTTATTTTTGTTACGAGTGACCTTTATTGATTCAAATAACTCATTGAAATGACGTTTAACCTTTTCATTTTCTTCTAGAAAACTTTCGTTTTCCTTTTGTAATGCATTTACTAGGTTTTGAAGATGAAACGTTTGAGAATTACGATAATCTAAAGGAGGAGGCATTTGGGAGCTGTCATATTGTTCGTTTGACCCTTTAATTGAGAGATTTGGGCTTTCAACTTTCGATCGTGTTGCAATGAGCTTGAATCTGCTTCATCACGTTTGTTAATTTGAAAACTGCATCAAACTCGGAGCATCGAGGATGTCTTGATATTTGAAGTTTTGACATTTTCTTTAAGATGTTGATATTTTAGTTGTAAATTAAAATGCTCAACTTCTAGTTTAGAAAAATGTTTAACCAAATTGTCGTGATCATCCAGTTCAATTTTCTCGTTTAGTTCGTAATTAGTTTTTCAAGCTCAATGACACGATCATGGGAGACTTTCGAGACAATGATAATTCATGAAATTGGGAAGCATTAATAGAACAATTTGTAGCGATGAAAAACACATCTTGAGCAATACATTGAAATCGGGTTCTCATTTAGTGTATGCAAGTTCTTACTCTCAATCTCATTATATTTTAGTGCTCGCTCATAGTCACTAACTTCAACTATCATTGCATCAAATTCCTTTTCCATTCCCTTAATATCGAGTATCTATCCCCTTTTAAGACTCTCAAAGTGATCTTTTAGAAGTTTAAAGAAAGGCATGACCTCGATTAAATAGCATTCTTTGTTTGTTCAAAACCCTTTCCCTTGATAATCCCGGTGGGTGTGATCCTTTTCTTACAAGTTTTCTCAAAATCAACAAATAGTTGAAAAATAACATATTGATGATTAAGATCTTGCTTTTAGTAGCAATCGTTCTAGGAACTAGATGCATTGGCGTATGGGAGGATACACGGTTGCTTTAGGCATTTTCCTAAGGGAGGGTTTGTTTCAACAATATTTTACGCTTCGCTTATCTAAGTCCATTTTCTAGAACACTTGTTCGGGAGTCAACAATGTTTGAGGCTTAAACATGTTCAAGGAGATCCAATTCTCCTTTTTGTAGTCATGGGAGTGATAATTACTTTCTTCTCTTTGCATTTAGGATCATTTAGTTTCTTATTCATCTTCTCCTAGTGATTTCATCTAATTTCTTATCTTCCTCTCGTGCACTCAAAGCAACTAGGTTTTGTCTAGGTTTAAGAATCTCATTGCCATCATAGATCACACTTTGAGTGCTTTTGCTATCTTCCGTACTCGGGGTTGGGTTTATCTATGATGGGAACACTATGCTTATCGCTTAGAACTCTATGCTTAGTGATCATGTGAGCGGTCTGAATGGTGTTCCTTGTATGTACAACTTGTTTTCAAGTTTGTTTTTCAAAGTTTTCGATTAGAAAAATCTTTCAAGAGCTTTGATTCCTTTGCATTAAATTCTTGCTTAAGCATTTTCACATTTTCTTGAAGTTCTTGTTTTGCTTAGCAGCTTTAGAAAGCTTTTCTAGCAAGGAATTTAACTCTTGTTTTAATACTTCTTCTCTAAAATTACTTTTCTAATGATTGTACGCACTTGGTCATCCATTTCACGCTCACGAGTGGTCAACTCAAATTTTGCATGTTGTTCATAAATAGCAACACGTTCTTTATAGGCATTTAGTTCGAAATTACGTAATCATCGAGGGCACATGCGGTGTATTCATAAAAAACATAGTCATTGTTGATCGCGGAAGATGCATCACTTGGTACAACTTCACTTTCACTTTGTTTCACATATTGATCATATGGGACAACATTGATATTACCCATATTTTCGATATTTGATTCAATAGTTTCGATTGATTGTACTTTGTCATGCATCTTTGCACATCAACATCATCGTATAATTTTAATACCTCCGAGATGAGTTTGTCTTTGGATGGGCCAGCTTGTGGTGAAGATGAGACCTTGGGAGAAACCATTGGAGAAATGCTAGCCATAAAATTGTGTGTGCGATGGGTCCATCATCCACATCAGTCGTATGCATCACAATCGGCGACTTGAAAGGCATTCGATGATTGTGACCTATCTCCGAATTGGTCGCTCATCCACATCTCGCATCATAGGTCTTGGCATTGCCCTCAAGAAGAAACAACAACTCTTCTTCATCCAAAGCAAGACCATTATCCTTAGCTTGTACAAGCAAAGATCTTATCTCCGGTAATCGGCGATTCGTGGACGTTTTGGAGATGTGCGCCTTGCAATGTGTCCTCACCACCACGGTTATAACATTTGATCGGCTTAGCTTGACCTTGATTACCATTCCTTCCTCGATTCGATTACCAACATAACCTCTACCGACTCCACCTCTTCCCCGATCATACTGCTTTTCCGAACCGTTGCACCACGATCCTCCCATCTTTAACAAAGAGCTTGATTGTGTGGGTTAGATGTCGCTCGAGGTTATTGTTGGTTTGTGAGAGAATTCATGTTTGACTAATCGGAAGAGCTAGTTGATTAATGATGTTACCCATGTGTATCAAAGATCAACTTGTTTGAACATAGGATCGGGAATGAGTTTGTGATTACCATTACCCATGGGTATGACTTGTGAGGCTTTGGTTGTGATTCGATGTTTGAGTAGAAGGCGCTTGAGTCATTAGATGAGCTTGTCTCTCCCTCGTTGGTTTTGAACCGATTAAGAACCTTTTTCAAACATAGCATGTCTCTCATTCTCAAGGAGGAAGGCATAGAGTTGCTCATAGTTTGTATTCTTCAATCCTTTAGTGAGCTTCACGGGTGACAAAATTGTGCCATTCGGGATTCATGTTGTTCACAAATTTTGAGTTCAAATGAATGTTAGGCATAGTCATTCGATGATCCTCATATCATTCACCGACTTATGAAATCTCACATAGTACTCATAGACACTCTCATCCGGTTTCATCTTGAAGTGTTCAAATTCGTCATAGAGTTGTGATTCTCTCTCTTCCATAGTTAATTCGTAACCGAGAGAAGCATCTTGACATTATCCCATCTGCCTTTGCTTCGTGTTGTGATTGATCGGCTTGTAGATGTCTTTGGAAGACCTTGAAGAACGATGTTAAAGCCCCGATATCAAGATCGAATCTCTTTTCTCCTTATCATCGAGCTCATCATATGTCTTTGGTCCATCAATTCCATAGATCATTGTTCCATCTTCGCTTGTATCAATTAAGTCTCTAGTCGCCTCAACCCGATATGGTCCTTCATCAATGGATTTGAGAATGTTGACTCCATTTTCCTTTTCAAGACAAGACAATCTGATTCGTTGAGCCCAAGAGTCGTAGTCGGTTCTGTCAAGCATGGGTGGACAGTATCCGAACCACCGCTTGACATCCTCGGCAATGTGGAAATGATTGTAGGAACGTTGGATGACATGTTTACGATTTAAACGAGATTTTAAAACTCTATGATTAAACCGGAAATAGACTCTTTCACGGATTTTACTAAATCAAGAGAAAACCGTAAGAAAATCACCCAAGTCGCTAGAAAATTATGCACCAAGTCGCTATCTACTAATTCGCTATTCCACCAAGTCGCTAAAGTCCCAAGTCGCTAAACAAAAGACAAGTCGCTAAATAGAAACTCGCTAAGCCTCTAGTCGCTAGCAAAATTTTGGCAGCAATTCGCTAAGATACAAGTCGCTAAAGAATCAAGTCGCTAACACCAAGTCGCTACCCGTAGTGGAGAATCCACTAATTGTACTGTTAGTCGCTAAGTCTAAGTCACTAACTTCCACAAACTGTAACTCGCTACAAAAATGTAAAGCAAGTCGCTAGCAAGAAAAGTAATACGAAGGTCAAGTCGCTAGCAAGAAAACTTCACAAACATCACTTTTCAATCCAAAAACAACCCAACCAAGATGATTCAAGCTTACCAAATGAAAACCTAAACACTTGTGATGATTCTAAACAAAAAGTACTAAAAATCCAAGCTTTAACACAAGAAATCAACCAAATGATGCACAAACCACTAAAATTTTTCAAACTCAAAACCACCTAAAACCACTAGAAATCCAAATGTGCAAGATATGATCTAACCATGGCTCTTGATACCAATTGTAAGATATTGGTTTCACATACACATCAAACCATAACACAAAGTGGGCGATAAGTGGAATTCTAGAGAGAAAGTTAGAGGTTTAGGGAACTTAGTGAGAGAAAGTGAAAGATATTATCATAGCTCAACTCTACCTTGGGAGGTAGAGAGTATTTATAGTCTTACATAAAACGCCACACAACGGGTCATGGATCGTGCATACAGGTGGGTAAAGACCCGTCTGTCCTCCACGGTGTTACTAAACTAAGTACTACTTAGCTTGAAATAACTACGACTACGAGTTTTCTAACGATTACATATACTTGAGGTGACCGACTCTTTAATACCTGGAATTTCTAATTCCTAACAGAAATCTTAAAAAATTAGAAAAGAGAGGGTCATCCCTCCATTATAAGTAGTATATATGTTTATATTTTAACACTTGAAATATTTGAACTTTGATGCACTATGCTTATTTCATACATATAATATAATATAATATATAAAATTACAATTTTGTGCATAAAAATTCTAATCCGATTAATCCCCGTCTAACCGATTAATCGTTAAGCCCTACTCAACCGCCTCACTAGCGCCTAACGATTTAAAACCTTGGTTTTTGGTGTGTTTGACTGTTTGTTTCAAAGATTGTGTGTCGGTTTGTATGCTCACACAATTTCTCCAAATTTTTCTTCTTTCAAAACTGATAAGTACCAAGAAAGGACAAAAAGAATTTTTTTCTTTTTTCTTTTAAATAATTGTTTTCCTATAAACACTCACAATCACACTTATTACTATTTTTTTTAACTTTTTGCGAAATAAAAGTTTTACCATTAATTAATTAATTAATATTCTTTTATAAATTGGCCATAATAATTTAAGATATGAGTAATGTGGTAAACTCGATCAAACTTCTTTTATCTACCTTTAGCAATGGGCAATAATAATTTAAAATAGGAGTAATGTGGACACATGATATAAAAGTGAATATCATGTGGCAATAATAATTTAAGATATGAGTCATGTGGTAAATTTGATCAAACTTTGTTTTCTACTTTTAGCAGTGGGCAATAATAATTTAAGATAGGAGTAATGTGGACACATGATATAAGAGTGAATACGTACATTTGACATATGTGTTTGTGAATTTTTTTAATTTTTTATTTTAATTTAAGTTTCATTGACGTAGTCTCTCTTTTTTTTCTTTTAGGTCGGCTGTAATGGTTACCTTCCCACCACCTCGACCTCAACGCAACAATCAGATTTTCAGCAAATTGCCTAACTCATCACCTAGCAGTCGTAGTGATGATCATCTAACCAGACACATAAAAATACACACTTAATACAATCATACCACACAATATATCTCACA
This sequence comes from Chrysanthemum lavandulifolium, assembly GCA_022545495.1. Lineage (NCBI taxonomy): Eukaryota > Viridiplantae > Streptophyta > Magnoliopsida > Asterales > Asteraceae > Chrysanthemum > Chrysanthemum lavandulifolium. Next base: position 39,270,682 of record CM040238.1, on the reverse strand, counting down.
CACTCAAAAAAGGAAAGAAAAGGGTGCTCTTTCGTTAGGTGGTCTGCACCACCGAACCACACCAAAGTGGTACCACCACACGTGGTGATGGCACACTTATAGTGGTGATGGCCTGCGGTGAAGGCGTTCCACGGATGGTGGAGAAACTTAATTACACCCGATCTTAGTTTTAAATTTTACACTGTAAACATATTCAAATAACAAAAGTATTATTAGAGCTTGAGCTTACAAAATAATAGTTATAATATTCATTTGGACGAAATTTTGTAAGAGCTTACTGCAACAACCTCAAGCTGTTCATGAAGTATTAAACTGAAGGTGTGCTTGGTTCAAAGAGGGGAATGGAAATAGCAAAGGTAAAGGGAATATAATAGAATATAAATGAATGAAATGGATATTATCGTTATCTTTGATAGTGCTTGGTTTAAGAAAAACACATTAACCTCTAAAGTGGTGGTGGTGGTGGCTGCTGGTGGTGGTGGCTGTTGGTGGTGGTGGTGGTGGCTGCTAGTGGTGGTGATGGTTGCTGGTGGTGGCGGTGGTAGTGGTGGTGGCTACTGGTGGTGGTGGTGGCTGGTGGTGGTGGCGGTTGTTGATGGTGGTGGTGGTGGCTGTTGGTGGTAGTGGTGGTGGCTGGTGGTGGTGGTGGCTGATGGTGGTGGTGGCTGCTGGTAGTGGTGGTGACGGCTGGTGGTGGTGGTTGCTGCTGATTGTGGCTGTTGCTGCTGGTGGTGGTGATGGTGGTGAATGGTGATGGTGGTGGCTGGTAGTGGTGGTGGTGGCTGGTGGTGGTGGTGGTGGTGATGATGGTGGTGGGTAATCATTATCATTCTCCTCCAATTTATTCGGTAATGTCTCATTACCCACTATTGGGTAAAGAGTCATTGCATTATAGTATGTATTGGTCAATTGCATGTTTTGTCCTTGCCTTTTCGAAACTGTATGCATTATCTCTGCGAGAAACTTTAAGAGTGAAATTTTTGTCTCTGGCCAAAATAAAATGACTAAATGTCCATCCTCTCTATTTTATTAAAAAGAAAGAATACAAAGGTAATTTAGTCATTTCACTTTGATCGAGGACTAATATTGCTCTCATAAGTTTTCTATAGGGACGGTGTCTGCACTTTCAAAAAGATAGAGACGAAACATGCCATCTAGCCCAACCACAAAGATGATTTTTGCAATTTACTCATTTAGTTATTAAAAATAGCCATAAGGGATATTAGTATTTCCTAACAAAATTAGAGAAAATTATCAAAAGGGGCAAAAAATCCAACCTTGATTATTATATAGTCATTTTTAACGTTTTTTTCCCATTTGGCCATGCTCAAAAGAATGACACGTGTCAAAATTTAGGTGGAGTTGAGCAGTTGATCAGTTGAGCATAGCCAAAATAGGAAAAGTATGTTGAAAATGACTAGATAATGGATAAAGGTTGGATTTTTGGCCCCTTTTGGTAATTTGGATATAGATCTTCTAATGTTAAGTTCAACATGACTAGTCATGTTATCTCACATAAAAGAAAGTAGTCCTTATAACATGATCGATTTTAAATTTAAAATAAAGAACCTACTAATGTTTATGTGAGACAACATAATTATTCATGTTGAATTCAACATTAGAAGATACCAATCCTAAAATTAATTACACAAGTACCTTTATGTGTTTATGTCGTAGATTTACTTGTATTTTATTTTAATGTTGCTTTACAATTATAAGCTCACAAATCTATAATCCCAAACATATTTAAAAGGAAGGTGATTTGCACATTCTCATAAATGATTGGAATACTTAAATTTTGAGTGTTTGAACATTTATACTCTCACATTATTTTTAGTTATGTTTATCATGTAAGGTTATAAATGTTAAATCACTCAAAATTTGAGTGTCTCAATTATTTATGGGAGTGTGCAAATCACCTCCCTGTCTAAAATGAGTGTGAGCTTTTATAAACTTTAGCACTAGCTATTTTGACAAACATTCCTTTGTATTTTTATGAGAAATTGTCTAAAGATTGGAAGACTAATAGAATAGCTAGTGTACATTTTGATTGAACACAAACTGAATAAAGCATTAATCACTGAATAAACTATGTTTGTTACATAATTCTTGGGTATAAATATTAATAATAAAAACAGTAAAAAATTAACAAAAATTAGTAAGTTTATTTCAAACCCTCATAGACCTACTAAATGCCTTCATGAACTTGAAATTCTTGTTATCTGGAATGCTATCTTTCTTTTCTTCTTTCCTGCTGCCAAAGATGGGCTTAAACAGCTTCTTCAAAATCTTCTGAAACCCGATTCTACGGTAGTGATGGCGGCGTCTTCCTTGAAGTACTTCGGGTTCTGGCGGTGTCGGCAGTGGAAGTGGGGCAAGTTGATACCTAGGTTCATAAGGCTCAGAAAAACTCCTGCTTAGAATAGCTTTATTCAATTGTACCTCAAATGAAAGCCTTTCAAACCTATCTAGTAATGTGCTTTGCTCATCACCAAATCTTTTGAGAACCACTTCCATATCTTCCATTGCTTTTGCTCCCATGTCTCTATCTATATACTTCTTTACATCACTGCCCTTAAATATATACATGTACATACTTTATGTAGTACGGAGTAGTATATATTATAAGATATAAGATTCTCACTTTATCTTTTACTTCTCACTCCCTCTTAGTATCTGTGTGTAGCAAGATATATGAGTTGAGTGTGATGAAAGGTGATAGCTTTATAGAGAGGGAGCCAAAGAGATGAAAATAATTTAATGCCAAAACTGAAACAATGTTATAAATAGACTTTAAGTCTTCAATATAGTATTTAAGGCTTAGAAAAGAAATATATTCACTGAATTTCCAGTTTGGTTTTCAAATTTCAAAATTTCAAATTCTATGAATTTATTTTAGTGTATTAAATTTTTAACACCTGGAAAATTGAAATAAATCAATTCAGTTGTTGGCATGAATTATTTACTATTGGTATCCTGAAATTTATTATTTGTTGTAAACATGGCATTTAATATTTGGTCAATTTTGTTAAAAAATTGGATGCAAACAAAATACATATCTACCTGAATTAATAAATTACGTATTATTGTAAAGGAGTATAAGTGTATAAGCTTTATTAAAATAAGGTAGATGAGAAATAACTATAACCACATATTTAAGATGTATCAATTTGATTTAGATGCATCACAATTAGTTTTGAAAGTGATTTTAAAGTAAAAAAAGATGCAAAATAGTACTATCAAGAAATTTGACCCGCATAGAATGAAAATACATAAGATTCGGCTAACTTGATAATATGCATCTAATATACATCTAATTTGTTGCTAGAAAATATATTATTGTGCATTTAAAATATAAAGATGCATCTAATTCAGGTCGATGCATCTCTAATGTGTGATTATAATTATTTTTAATTCTTCTCGTTTTAAAATTTCTTCCCAATCCCCATACGGTATATATACCTCAGTGTGTGTGGGGTTTTGTATCTTACATAATAACATACTAACAACGACCATTATATAAGTTAATTAATGCACGACTAAATCATCAAATAGCAACTCAAAATCCATTACACAAACCCAAACTCTGAATTTAGTTAAGCACTTGCACAAATAACTTGCAAGTACAACAGAACATGTCGAGACATGCTTTATTTAGATATGACAGAGCTTCTCGAACCTCTAAATGTCTTTTAATTACAAGATTCAGGTTTTTACACGGTTCACTGGTTTGCCTTGAGACACTTGCCAAACCAATCCACAAGATCCTGATGAGCCTCAAGAGCACATTTCACAACAGCTTCCTCTTCATCTTTATAACGGACGGTCCAACCATGAGATACACCAGGATATATCTTCACAAAGTGCTCAATCTGCATGCATGTAATTACACCAACATAAATCCATATACTTATTTACGGGTCTGTCGGATGTCGCCCAAACTCTATATGTGCCTTAATATAAGTTTTACTTAAACTGAAAAGCAAAATTCAATGTGAAATACAAGACGTATGCTAGAAAAATGACCTGATTAGCCTTTAAAGCAGCCTCAAACTCTTTAACTAATTCTGGAGGAGACATTTTGTCGATCTCAGCACCTAGTATTCCAGTAGGGACCTTAACTCCTAAAAAATCATCACGACAATCAGCAAAAAAGTAAAAAATGGCAAGAATTTGATAAGAAAATGTATGAACGAAAAAAAGAACAAAGAAAGCCCCCAACGTATTTTTTAAAGTCAGCTGTAACACTCAAATTGTAAATTCAAAGCTCAACCTTTTATGAATTGTACCAACTTTTGGGATAAATTTATAGCAAGATTGAGCATGCATGGCAATTATAACATTGATGCTACAACACTAAGGAATCGATGTAAATATTTATAAATGGCAACATTTAGGTTATGTTCTATCTCAGAGAAATCTATTAGCTTGAAACACAACGGGTCAAATGGCTCGCGATAGAAGCTCAAAGTGTAGTTCTCACGCATAACACCTCATAATATATTTTATTCAAAAGCATTAGTTTATTGTTGAAATACGGAGTAATACAATTTTTGTTAGCATATATGACATTTGACACGCTTATTATTTATAAAGAATTTAAAACTCTGGACAAAAAGTGTTCCGGGTCAACAAACAAACCCTAATGTTGCCAACTCTAATAGATGCTACGTTTTAATCTTAGATTCAAACATGACCCTCTTTCAAGCATGGAGGGATTATGATAAATGTTGTTGAACAAACATACCCTTGACATCGTCTAAGGAGACAAATGAAGGATGCAAGAGGGCAGCAACTTGTATATCAGCAGACTTTGCTAGCTCTACAACAACCTTGGCTGTTAACGAGAATTGATAAAAATGAAAAGTGAGTTATAATTGTTGTAATATCAATGTTAATTCTAAATAACTTGTTTTAAAGACTAGTCTTACCGCCCCAGCAGAATCCTGCTGCTGCAACCTTAGATATACCCTTCTCTTTGAGAGCCTGAATAACCGACTTTGCAAACCCAACTGCTTCCACCTACAGAAGATAAAAGGGAGCAAAAGCAGAGTTTAGGTGCTCAACCAAGAAGATGAACACAATCATTCTTATTTCATAAAAGCTGATTCCTCAGTTCTGAAAAATTATATATTCTTCTATGCCTAAATAATATCACAATTTTATTAAGTGGTTTATGTTTTATGTGAAAAATGTAGAAAACAGGTAATTTTATACTACCTCCGTCCCAAAATATAAGTCCACTTTTGACTTTTCAAAGTCTTTCTCTTTCATATTTTGACCATAATTATTTTTTTTCGTGTTATATAATAATTGATGCAACATATATAAACGGATTCGTGTTTCAAATATATTTTCATTAGTATACTTTTCATCAAGTATCATATAGCACGAAAAAATATAAATACGGTCAAAGTCAGAAAACAAAGACTTTGAAAAGTCAATTATGGACTTATATTTTGGGACGGAGGGAGTATAGGATTATAGGCCAATGTTGACTTTATGCATGAACTTCACTTTTACCCAATAAAAGAGTAGGCAACTTTGTAACCCTGGTTGATCCGTTCAAGATTTGGAGTACAACGTTCTTAAGAGAATAGGCTCGTAATTAGAAGAACACAAGATAACATGAATGACAAAGACGCAGACAGTATATTTGGGGTTCTTTGTATATAATCTCTCAAAGTATAAAACGCTCTCTGTGTTTACTTTTCAATTCATTTTCTTTCCGAGTGAAAGGATTTTTGGCATGTTTGACCACATAAATGACATGGAAACATGAATATTTATACATGAAGTCAGTAGCATTAAACCACTCCCCACGTCTTTATCTATGTCAGTTTTTCATATCAGACTTAGTCATCTCCTAGTCTCTTCCACCCATTTGTGTCGTCTGGGATAACTGGTAAGCTCAACATTACTTCTTAAATTTTTTTTAAAAAGTAAGTTACCCTTTTTGGCAAAAGTGAAGAACATGTCTGTACTCCGTAAACATTGGCCTATACAACGTTACTTTGTTGCATTTTCCCTATTGTATGCCACCTTAAAGTCAAAATGCACCTATTCAGTTGACTATAGATGTAATAATAACATAACCTTTCTAGTCTAAAAAACTTTATAACACAACATAAAATATTTAACATGATACAAATTAGAAAGATTAATAACCGGTGCATGATTTTTCAGCCAATCTTGTATTGGAACTTCAGGAGTCAAGGGGTCGCCATGGAAGAAATCAGGAACAGCTACATAATATCCAGCGGATGCAAGTTTGTCTGCAATATTCCTGCAAATTCAAATTATACACCATATAGTTTGTGATGCACAGAAATACTTATTCTGAATTATTCACTTACTGTCCTTGATTCCAAGCCAAAAAATGATTTTAGTAGTTGACTTCAGATTGTTTTGGGTTGTTTGGAATTACTTTTCTGCTTTCATTTACTTTGATATAAACAATTAAAACTGGTTATCTGTTTATTGAAAAATGCAATAAACCTGGATAAGCACTTACATATGCAATTCGAAACACTCCCTAAAAAACTACATGTCCGCTTATTACGTTTTTAAAGAAGTTTTGTGAGTGTTTGGGGCACTTGGGGGGGGTTTTATGATTGCTTATTTTTTCGGCTCAAAAATAAAAAATTCTAGAAATGGTGTTTGGGATTTGCTTCTTTAGTAAGAAATGCAAGAATACTCACAAAAAGTAATTATTTACATCAAATTTTCTAACAAATTCATTTACAAAAGGTTTTAATTTATAAAGGTTTTAAGTTAATTACGCCTGTAAAAAGTAAGTCTGACTTTAGCTAAAATAAACACTTTGAAATAAACAGCTCCCTAATTGGTTATCAGAATCTGCTTATTTTACTCAAAATAAGCAATCCCAAACACCCCCTTACTACGTTTTTAAAAAGTTTTCTGAGTGTTTGGGATTGCTTAGGGGATGCTTGTTTACGCTTATTTTTGGGCTTCTGAGCTAATGTGATTCCGGCTTATGTTTCATAAGCCAAATTTTCCGGCTTATTTTGAAACTTATGTGGGCTTATATAAGCTTATTATGACATACTAAACTCATTTTAGTTTCAAAATGAGCCAAAAAAAGGGCTTGTGAAACATAATCCGAAACCACACAGGCTCGTAAGCCCAAAAATAACCTTAAACAAATACCCCCTTAGCCAAACTGTAGCTAACTTGTCACTTTTGCGAGCTCTGTGTGGCCATCTTTTTATATGCTCTTTTATATAACCATACTTTTTAATTCCGTCTATCATGTATATTATGGTAAAATGATCATAAAATACACTCAACAGGACTCGAATTACTTTTAAATAAAACGCAAAAAAAAAAAAAAAAAAAAAAAAAAAAAAAGATGGCTACACAGAACTCAAAACATTTAAAAACAATCAACAATCGCAAACAATCACCTCAACTTGGGAGCTTCATAACCTGCAAAAATAACATAAATTCCAATCACAAACTAAAAAACCAAATAAAAACAAGCTAAGTAAAGTCAAATTTGAATACCCCAAACATCAGAAATAAGAATGACGCCAATCTTGGAATCTGGGTTTCCGGAGATATAGGAGTTGAGTGAACCGATTTGGTGAACATCGCCGCCGGAGATGATTGTCGGAGGGTTGGAGCAGCATTCTGGGCCTGACATTTTTGGAGTACTAGTGAGTTAATGGAATAGTTGAATTTGGGGGAGAATGAAAATGATTAGTTGCTTTTTGGTACCTTTGAGTTTTTAAGGTTTCTATGTTTAACATGTAAAAAGTAGTAGCAAATTTAAACACGGCTTTTCTTTCGAGGACGTTCTATTTTGAGGGCGGTGATATGCACACTTTCATATTTGATTGGGACACTTTGAAATATGCATTAAACAATTGCATTGTAAATATAAAATGCTTTAAGTGTTTGTATATTGAGTGTCTCTATCAAATTTATGAGTGTGTTAATCACTTCTTTATATTTTATGTCGTTTTGGTGGTGTTGTTGATATTAAATATATGAGGTTTTCTTTTTTTTTTTTTTTTAAATGCGAGTTTTTGACTTATATGTATGCAGTTTAATCAGGATATATGTTTTCGAGCTTTTTGTTTGGCGCCAACAAATGTGTATCCAGTCAGGTTTGACACTTAGACTTCTTGTGAGGACAATAAAGATCTTACCACCAGACCGTTTGGGTGGTGGTTTGAACTTTAAACATTTTTTTTTAGGTTTTAGTTCTTTGATAATTGTTTGAGTTTGGCTCTTTTGGCATGTTTATGTGTTGGGGGTCGGATTTAGGGGTTGAATCGGTGTTGGATATTTGATTAGTGACAGTAGTTTTGGATAGAGGTAATGAATTTTATAAAAAGGTGTTCGACGTTATAATTGTATTGAAGATCTCGATACTATGTGAAAAAAAATGTGTAGCCAATAAGCCGAAATCACATAAGCTTATAATCCATAACTAAGCTTAAACGAATGCTCTTTAAAATAGGGCTGAGCAAATTCATCTGAAAATCGTCCCGAACCGACAAACCGACCGAAACTGGACCAAACCAAACCGAACAAACATTTTTCGGTTCGATCTAGGTTTTGTATATTTATTTCGGTTTTTGTCGGTTTCGGTTCAATTCGGTTTTTGTCCGCTTTTTTGTTCGAAACCCAAAAACTGCCCCAAACTGAGTTATTCGGTTCGGTTTCAGCTTTGATATCTATTTCTCGGTTCGGTTCTTTGTTTGAGTTTTTTCTTTTTTCGGTTTTCAGGTCGGGTCGGTTTTTGTCGGTTCGGCCCGGGTTTGATCCGATACTCACCCTTGCTTTAAAATGCAAAAGATTGAATTGGGTCAATAAAAAATTATGTTAGGTCAACATTTTAAAGTTTAAAAAGATTATGCATGTATCGTGCCTCCTCAAACCTACTCCATTTAAAATATTGCAACACATCAAACCATTAAAGCCACAAATTTTTTCTGGCTACATTTTCCACCCTTAAAGTATTTATCATGATGAGACGAAGACTGCGCCAATGCAAGAACGATGCTCTGTCAGTAAAATTTCGACGACCCATAAGTTTCTTTCAACAAACCAGATTTGTAGCGTCAGAGAATCATTTTCGAATAACTATAATTCGATGCGTGGTTGCATAGCGCTATAAATATACGCTTTCAAAAAATTATGTGAAATCGATGTAAGTGTGGGAGTATATTCTAATAGGATTGTTTTACTTTTAAGTTATTAAGATTTTAGTAATAATAGATTCAATCATTACAAAAAGAACGGTATTATGTAGTTGATAATATTATATTCTAGTTTAGAGGTATACCAACGCCAGTGAATCGGTCTTTTCTTGTTTTGTCAAGAATTTGCAGCAATGATAACTATTTTTTTACATGTGAAGCGTTTATTATTTGGTGTGTGGCTTTTAAACTTGTAACCTTACAAATTTAATATCACCATAATAAGATTATCTTTTCTATCAATTTGCATAGATATTTAAGCATTGTTGGGTACAAATAATTATCGCTAAAGATAACAATACTATTTAATTTTGTGATTCTAATAAACTTACATAACATTATTGATATACGGACAAAAGGCTATACAATATATATTAATTTTTAAAAGACGATTCTATATACGTTATTCCTTAAGCAAAGAAAGAACATTTTTCAAAATAAAATTATACAAACGACAACGTATACGTGTGTCAAAGAAAATAAACAACAAAAACTATAATGACTTGGTCTATCATTTTACCAAATTTGTCACGGCTTCACAACTACTTCATCATTCATTATATAATTTTGTCAAATTTGAAACCCGTTCGACCCGAGTGGTTCAACCGGTTGAATCGTTCGGTCAAAAACAAGTCGATTTAAACCGAGTCAACCCGACAGGTTGGATCGAAACAAGTCAAATTAAATCGGGTCAATCAGCTGGGTTTGAAGCGTCCCGGGTCAACCCGGTCTTCGATGTGTATTAGTAGTTTCCTTTTGAAATATATGTCTTCAACATTTCCACTTTTACTTTCAACTTTTCACTTTTTACTTTTTGGTTTTTCATTTATATATAGTATATAGTAGGGTACTCGCGCGTTTTGGCGGCAGGCACTTCGTGACGATTAACCGCAAAAATAGATCTAGATGAGACATGATTCACCAACAGATCGGTTTCAACGGATCCTCTCCTGTTCGCTTTGTGATAGCTTTAATTGGTTAGCCGAACCATGGCGACACGGTTCCCTATAACACGTTGGTCCGGTCCGGTCCGTTTTAAAACTATATGTAAATCAACTTGGTAGAATAGTATGAAGTTTTGTATATTTTATTAATTTGTATCATTTGTATAATAACATGTACTTTTCATTTTAGGGTGTTTTAAATATATAATTAATTAGTGTGTTTAATTATTTTATATTTTGATTATGTTGTAGCTTCTTTAAATTGTACGTTATGAAAATTTTATTGTACTTTTTAGTAAGGGTTGTTTTAATTAATTGTTTTTAATTTGATATATATGCTTTTAATTGGTTGTATAATGTGAATAAATTATTGTACTTTTAAGTAATGGAGTGTTTTAATAAGAGTATTAATTACACTATGTATTTATCTCTCATTTGACCAATTTCAATAATTCAACTTTTCAACTTTTCACCTTTGACCATTTTTCTATTATATGTAGTATAGATATATATTTAGTGAGATGTGACACAAACTAAACGACAATGTCTACTTCACTTATGGTTTTCGTCACATCAAAAAATAACTCATTTATTATTTTTTTTAATTTTCCTACAACCATGCAACACCTTCTTTCTATTTCATTACTTTTTTCTACCTATGTCCCAAAACAACTCTTTCATGTTTTGCTCCAATTTACCTCACCTAACTTGCTTAACCGAAACCAAAAACTTTTCTGTCACATGTGCATCCACATAGGATTTCCACTAACATATATTAACGATTTAATTACTTAAATCGTCCCTGTGGATTGCCAGGTGTAACAAAAATCGTCCCTAAACTTTTTTTGCTCAGATCCTCGTCCGTTTTTATAAAATCTATTTTTATTTATGCGTTTTCGTTCTTTTTTGTACGTTTTCTTACGGTTTTGTACGTTTTATGCGTTTTATACGTTTTTATCCGTTTTTATACGTTTTCGTCCGTTTTTAAATGTTTTCAACCTTCTTTATACGTTTTCATCCGTTTTTCTTACGTTTTTATCCGTTTTTGTATGCTCTTATACGTTTTTGTACATTTTTATGTGTTTTTATACGTTTTGGTATGTTTTATACGTTTTGATGCGTTTTATACGTTTTATGCGTTTTTATACGTTTTCATACGTTTTGTCCGTTATTATTAATCATTTTTATATGTTTTCATACGTACAAAAAGGTAAGAAAGCGGATAAAAACGGATAAAAACGTATGCAAACGTATAAAAACAGACAAAACGTATAAAAACGGATAAAGCCGTATGAAAACAGATAAAAAAAGATAAACTTATAAAAACCATAATAACGGCCGAAAATGTATAAAAACGGACAAAAACGTATGAAAATGGGAGGAAACGTCGAAAAACATACACAAATGTATAAATACGTACAAAAACGTCGAAAAACGTACACAAACGTACAAAACGTATGAAAATGGAGAAAAACGTACGAATAACGTGTGAAACATACATAAACGTACAAAATGTATAAAAAACAAATGAAAGCGTACAAAAACGTATAAAAGCGTACGAAAACGTAAAAAAACGGATAACAACGTACGAAAACATAAAAAACATACAAAAGCAAAAGCGTATGACAACGTACACAAACGTATAAAAGCGTACACAAAATTATGTGGTGTGTGTATTGTAAGATAGTTAGTTGTCGGTCTAAAAAAAAAAAAAAAGTCAATGCAATATGAAATTACCAGGGACTGTAGATGCAATTTGGGACAAACAAGAAGAACGGTCTATGTAATTTACTCAAATATTAAATATGTCACGTAGGCATTTTTTTCGGTTTTATAAACTCTCGACCGGTAGCCTGTAAACTTGTAGGTACATTTAAACAAAATATGAAAGAACATTACATTAACTGAGACAATAAATAGTACACATACTAAATTGGTACATCTAAAAAATTACATTGCTATTGTACCGCCAAAACCAACAAATATATGATTGTATCATAATGTTTCTAGCAAAAGATCTTTGCTTTCATCATGAGACAATAACTATTTTTTTTTTAAACGTTTGATAACATGACTATAGTTATAATCATAAAATGTAAAATAACGTGAAAAGTAAAGGCAAATCATTTTGTTTAGTAACGTCTCAAAAATTCTTTTCGAGAAATCAAAAGCTAAACATTCATCGCCAAACAATCTATACTAGTATATAAAGCATTTTGGACATTCTATTTATAGAAGGCTTAAACTTTTCAGATTCAACACTTGCTAATTGTGGAATTATGTAAGATTTAAAAAATAGGTAGTGGCAAGATTCGAACCTAGGTCTCTTTAGGGCTGAGCAAATCCACCCGGAAACCGACCCGAACCGACAAACCGGCCGAAACCGTACCGAACCGAACCAAACCGACTTATATCGGTTCGGTTTCGGGTCGATTCGGTTTTTTTTTGCTCGAAACCCGAAAAATGACCCGAACCGAGTTATTCGGTACGTTTCGGTTTTGATATATATTTTTCGGTTCGGTTTTCTGGTCGGGTCGGTTTTGTCGGTTCGGGTCGGGTTTGACCCGATGCTCACCCCTTGGTCTCTTAGATGAAAGAAAAATATTCCAACCGCTAGACTACAATGAACTTTTATTCATTTAATGCACGACCAAATGCAAATACATAAACAACATTTATTGCATGACCAAATACATATAATACATATACAACTTTTGTAATTTTTTACACGAGCCTTACAAATTTGTTGTTTATTTGTGTCGAAGTATTTTTTTGTGGGTTGCTGCAGTTATCTTTCAGCCTTATAGATAAGCCTTCTAGATACTTGCTAAGATGAATAACGCATTAGTCTCGCCCCGGGTGTTATCCCAGGACCCGACTCCGGCGGGAGAATGAGTATGTGTTTTACCGAAAGGTATAGTATGAAATGTGTGTGAAAAGTGATACCTTATTTCCAACCATCAGATACGTATTTATACTACCCCGATGTCACTATCTCGATACCCGAGACCGTTGTACTTCATGGGACACGGGTGTCGTCGTGGTCGACATCGCCCCCGACATCGCCTCTCGTGTACTCTCGACATCGTGAGAATGAGACGAGTGCGCCCGTGCTAGATGCCAAAGGTACTGTCAGGTCAACTCGCCCTTCGGATGGTAGCCTATCGGAGCGCCTATCGGTTGGGCACTGAGTCCGTCCAGAAGAATCTCAAGCCAGTTCGGTGGAGCTTCAAGTCTTTCGGTCGTTGGACCGAAGGACCATATACGTCGTCATGTCCCCCCAGTATCATGTTATTTGTTCTTGACAAGTGACGTGATACTTAGCCTAGTCGTCCGTCGGGACCATTCGGATTTTTTGGACTTGTTCTGGCTTCGCGGGCCTTTCCTTCAAGCAATGGGCCCAAGCCCATTTAGTGGAAAGAGGGTTCAGAATATATTACCGAAAACTGTGAGATTTTGCCACGTGTCAAACGTGTCGTGGTTGACGGTTCAGATTCGCCCGCGTCGTTTCTGACACGATGGGACGTTTCGTGTCCCCACCCTTTTGCCCTATATAAGATGTTTTTACCCCCATTTGTAATTTTCACTTTTTACTCTCGATTCCTCCGTCCTCTGCTTGGCAAATCCTTCGGCAAGTTCAGGTGAGTTTTATCCCACTATTCCTTCGTTGCTTTCGTTACACCTTCTTGTCAATATCCGATGGCTTCTAGCTCTGCGGCACTTATCGGCGACCCCGCCCCCAAATCCGACATGCATGTGTACTCTTCTTTGCTCTCCGAAGGGGAGCTTGAGCATATCGTCAATGAATATGGTATACCGGCCGATTTACATCCCCGTTTACCTCCGGCGGAGTTTACGATGAATAATCTTCCCAACAATGCCATCGGCCTTTATGAGCAGTATTTTGCGTTTTCAGGCGTTCGGATTCCCTTTTCCACATTTCTTTTGAGGGTGATCCGATACTTCAAGGTGCACATTTCTCAACTGGTACCCATCGGGTTGAACAAATTGGTTATGTTTGAGATCTATTGCCGAAGCTTAGAGATTGAGCCCAGCGTGAATTTGTTCCGAGTTTTCTATACCTTGAATAAGCAGGGACATTGGTTTTCCTTCCAAAGAAGGACTGGTGGAGAGTCTCGTCCGCGCCTTTTTAAGGAAACATGTTCAAGTCTAAAGAACTGGAAGGATAGCTTTTTCTTGATTGACCGGAGGGCTATCCCTGATGCCATGCCTTGGAGGCATCCGGATTCAAACGTTTCAGATAATGTTCCCACTGGAGGTTTTGCGGAAGCCGATGTTCAGAGGCTGTGTGAAGGGGTAGTTGAGCTCCGTCCGGTTCATTCCGGACTTTTGTTTGAGGTTGGGTTAACCAAAATTTGGAAGCATTCCGGGTTTCGCGTGGAGTTCAAGGATATTGACAAGAATGGTAATGCGATCGTCTAAGTTTATTTTGCTTCCTCTTTTTATTTTTATATATATATATACGATTCCTTTTCTTGTCGGTGACCCTTCTTCTTTCTTGTGTGTAGTTATTACCATGTCTCAGTATCTTCGCTTGAGGTCCGAGCAGGGGTCCCGGTTGGGTAGGGGACGTCCGTTGATTGAAGGAGAAGAAATACCTCAGCATGTAACTCAGCCGTTGAGAGCCGATCAGCCTATTCCTGAGGTAAGTAGAATCCAGAGAATCGCGGAGAAGGCCGATCCGGCAGTGCTAAAGGCCAAAGAAAAGAAAAGGAAGCAGGCGGAGAGGAGGCCCACTAGCGGAGCATCGTCACTGTTGAAGAGGAGAAGGCAGGAGTCTCCTTCTATCGAAGTGCTATCCAGTCCGGAGGACTCTCAGGATGCTCATTCGGCTTCTCCCGTGAATACTTTGAGGCCGGAAGATATTGTGGTCGAGACTGGACGGGGAAATGAAGGTAACCAAGAGGGAGGATCTCTTCAGGAGGGAATGCTTTCAGTCGAGGATCCTCCGGTTTTCTCGGGACCTACCCCCAACCCTGCCGCCCAAGGTATGCTTTGCCCCATTTGTTTTTTTAGTTTGGGGAGTATGTTATATGCTTTTGTTTCGACCTCGCTTTCATGAGAGTCAAGCGGGTATCGAGTGAACGCGGAGGAGACTTTCCAGCATCCGGTGGGACCATACACCAGAGATTACTCAGGAGGTATCCGTCGGTTTTGTTCCTTTCTTCGTCATTTATCCGATTCTCTTTTGATCGTTTATTTTTTGTTTACGTAGGTTTGTTTGGACGAAGGGGTTCTGGGGAGCCTTTTATCCCCGGCTGGGGTTTGATGGCTAATACGAGCCTAAATGATGTTGTCCTCTGCAGAGACATGATGGCTAACCTTGCTCCTCCCTTTCTCCGTGCCGAACAAGAGGATCAGACTGATGAAAGGGCTTTATATAGGGGATGGTTCGAGTTGGCCCATGGGTCTCTCGCGGTTGCCGAAGTCTTCAAGAGGTTTGAACGATTGAATCGTCATTATGCGGAACTGCACCGGGCCCACTCTACTTGCTCCGGACTTGAGCCACTACTTTCCGAGACTCAAGCTAGTCTTCGCTCCCAAGTTGCTATCAACGAAAAATTAGCCGCTGATCACCAAGCCCTTCGGGAGGCTCACCAAGGTTGTGATCAAAAGGAAGGGGATCTGAAGGCAAAATTGGAGAGTTTGGAGGCTGAGGTTGCGTCATTAAAGGCTAAGGACAAAGGATCAATCGTTGGAGGAATCGTTGGGGCAGAAAACTTCTGAGCTAGAGGAGTCTGAGAGAGACGCCTCGGACTTGAGAAAGAATATGCAGGAAGTTGCCATCAGAGCTGGTCAAGAGGAGATGTTGTGTTTCAACTATGTTAAGGAGTTGATCCCGGTGGTGGTTCGCATGTTACAGGGTAGTAAGGAGTACCAACAGGCCTGGGGGCAGTTTTCAATACTGCAATCGACTCCGGGTGGTTGGACGGGGTTAGGGAGGAGCGAACGGAAGAAGAGGTCGAGAGGATCGTTTCCGCTCAGAATGATTTTGATATGGAGGCTGTGCAGGGATTTACCAAGGCTTACGATGCGATGTTCACCCGGAGCTTCCCTTATATAGAGAAAATCAAGCGATCCTATCATCTCCCTTTGGCTGATTTGATGAATATTCTTCCCGATGGGATCGGGGCTACCCCCGGAGCCAGCGCATCCGGAGGATCTTAGTGCCGGACAAGGTCGTTATTATCGGGCCTGCGTGCCTTGGGATTGATGTATTTGAACAATTTAATGTCTTCGTGATGGTTGTATGTAGTCTTGGATGATTTTTTTTAGTATTTCTGTGGTTGTATGTGATGTTGAACAATGTTTATCATTATCTATGTTCAGGCGGAGTCGTCCGTATCCGGACGACCTTTTGATTTCTCATTTTGGCATACTTTGTGTTTGTATGTCTTTGATGGTGCTTTGTTGGTAAATTTACACTGGGCTCATCCTCAGCGTCGTCACGCCTTGGGTATCTGCGCGCCGTTTGGGCATATATGCCTCGGCTCTTCCCTTAATGTCTTAGCATTATTCGGGGGTATGCAGTCGCCTACCGAAAGGTATATGGCCTTCCCTAGTGTCGTTGCACTTACGGGGGTAAATTAATTTTAATTGATGGGTTTTCGGACATACGGTCGGGGGTAGCTAATCCCCGCCGGTTCATACCCTTTCCCTTTGCGTGAGATGTGATCACGGAAAATTTTCCTCCTCCGTCATAGGTAGGGGAATATATCATTGCTTACTGAAAGTAAAAACAAAATAGTTCATGCCCGTAGGCTTACATTTCTCTTGCTTATAATTTTTAAAGAAAACACTTCTTCAAATTCACTGCATGCCACTTCCGGGAATTTCCTCTTCGTCCAAGGTCTCTAATTTGTAGGATCCGTTGAGGCCCGCTTCCTTGATCCGATAAGGGCCTTCCCATTTCGGTCCCAGTTTGCCTTGATCTTCGACTCTGCTGGCCTCATTCTTCCGGTACACGAATTCTCCCGGTTTGAAGGATACCAGCCGTGCCCTTCGGTTATAGTATTTTTCTAATTTTTTTTTGTATCGAGCCTCCATCACTGCTGCTTCTTCCCTCCTTTCCTGTAGCAGGTCGAGATTTAGGCGAATTTCCTCTTCATTCTGCTCTTCCATCTGGCGAGGATCTTCCTCCTCGAGCCCTTCCCTTATCCTTCTTACTCTGTATGTCGGCATGCCTATTTCCGCTGGTATGACTGCTTCACTGCCATAGGTGAGACTGAAAGGCGTCTCTCCGTTGCTTGTCTTGATGGATGTCCGGAGTGCCCAGAGGACATTCGGTAGTTCGTCTACCCATCCTGCTTTTGCACGCCCCAACCTGGTTTTGATTCCCTCCATCAAAATTTTGTTTGCCCTTTCTACTAGTCCGTTGGCATGCGGGTGGGCCACGACTGTGTTGATCTGTTTGACGTTGAGTCTTTCACACCAGCTCTTGAAGGGGTTGTCTATGAATTGTTTAGCATTATCTGTGACGATGATGGTAGGGAGACCGAAGCGACACACTATGTTATCCCATACGAACCTCGTGACGTCTTTCCCAGTGATCCTCGCTAATGGTTTGGCTTCCGTCCACTTGGTGAAATAGTCGATGGCGACCAAGAGGAACTTGACCTTTCCGGCTGCCGAAGGTAGGGGACCCACTATGTCCATACCCCATTGGTAAAAGGGCCATGGAGCCATGATGGGTGTTAGCTTGGTTTTCGGGAGTTGTGGCACTGGGGAATGGATCTGGCAGGAATCACACTTGATTATTTCGTTTCGAGCGTCCCGGTGCATAGTGGGCCAATAGTACCCTTGCCGCATGGCTTTCGCCACAACTGATCGAGGACCGGAGTGCATTCCGCATGCTCCCATGTGTATCTCCCTTATAACATAGTTCGCTTGTAAGGGACCGACGCACCTCATCATGGGCACTAGGTAAGCTTTTTTGTAGAGCACTCCATCTTCCATGACATACTGGCTGATTTTCATCCTTAGGGTGCGGGCTTCATTAGGATCTTCCGGCCAAATTCCTTCCTCGAGACACCGGATGATAGGGGTCATCCAGTTGTCCCCTTCCTCTTCAACGACATTATTAACTTCCTTACTTTCCGTCGATCTATCTCTTAGCACCTCCACTAGTACAACCTTTGTCAAGTGGTCAAAAGCAACCGTGGCTAGTTTACTAAGAACATTTGCCTTTTGATTCTGACCTCTGGGGATGTTCCGGATGGAGAAATTTTCGAAGCCAGCTATGTACTCTTTTGCCTTCGCCAAATACTTGATCATACTTTCATGACTTGCCACATAATCCCCGTTTATCTGATTGGCCACCAGCTTAGAGTCCACCCGGACTTCGAGGTTATGGACTTTCATGCTTTCCGCCATCCTTAGTCCTCGCCAAGAGGGCCTCATATTCGGCTTCATTGTTGGTGCTTTCAAATTCAAGTCGGATGGCATAAGTGAACTCCATTCCTTCCGGTTGATCAATACAAGGCCCGCTCCGAACCTTTGTTGTTGGACGCCCGTCCGTATACAAAAGCCACTTTCCTCTTCTTTCTTTTTATCACGGATGCTTGAAGTACTTACCATCCTTTTCTCCGATGGGGTTTCGATAGAAAGTCCGCCAAAACTTGACCTTTGATTGCGTTTGGGGCTCGTAGGTGATGTTGTGGCACCCAATCCACCGAGTATTTGGCTAACTTCCGGATGCTTCCGGCTTGTTGAGGATCTGCTTTATGGGTTGGTCCGTGATCACCTTTATGGGGTGTGCCTCGAAATATCTCCGGAGCCTTCTTGACATGTGTAATAAACAGAGTGCTAGCTTTTCAATTAGAGCATAGTTCCTTTCCGCTTCATTGAGTGTCCGGCTTACATAACGGATTGGCAGCTGTTTTCCTTTCCTTTCAATGAGCAGGACCGACCGATCGCTTCTTCGCCGCCGCTAGGTACACATAAGATGCTTCCTTCGCCCTTGGTGTTGTCAACGAGGGAGGTCCGTTATTAACTTCTTCATTTCCTGGAATGCCTCTTCCGCCTCTTCTGTCCACCGATACTCTTCCTTATTCTCCTTAGTGATGTTTTTGAGTGTTTCGAAGAAGGGTAGGGATCTTTCACCGATCAGGATAAGAAACGATTAATGCCGCCAATTTGCCGCCGAGGCTCGTGATCTCCTTCAAGGTCCTAGGTATCAGATATCCATTATCGCCTTCGCCTTCTTTGGGTTTGCCCGGATCCCCTCCGAAGTTACCATGTATCCTAGGAACTTCCCTTCTTCCATCCCGAAGGAGCATTTGTTGGGATTCAGCTTCATGTTTATCTATCGAAGGTTATCAAATGTTTCTGCTATGTCCGCTAGCATTCCCTGCTCTTCTCTGCTCTTGATGACCATGTCATCCACATATGCTTCTAGGTTCCTCCTTATCTGTGACTGGAAAGCGGAGTCTATCATCCGTTGGTAGGTAGCTCCTGCATTCTTCATACCGAATGGCATCTTAGTGTAACAGTAGGTCCCATGTTCGGTGTAAATGCAGTTTTCTCTTCGTCTTCCCTTGCCATCTGCACCTGGTGATATCCTTTGTAAGCATCCAAGAAACATTTGTATTTATACCCCATGACCGACTCGATCTTCCAGTCGATCTCCGGCAAAGGGTAGTAATCCTTGGGGCAGGCAGAGTTGATGTTCTTGAAGTCAATGCACATCCGCCAGCTTCCGTCACACTTTTTTACTAAAACAGGGTTAGATATCCAAGTAGGATATTTCACCGGTCTGACAATGTCGGCCTTGACCCATTCTTCTACCTCCTTTGTGACCGCCTGACTTCGATCGGCCGCCAACATTCTGCGTTTTTGGCATACTGGGTCCACTGACGGGTTGGCATTCAGAGTGTGCTCAATGATTCCTCCGGGACTCCGTCATATCCGCCGATTCCCATGCAAATATATCAAGGTTCCTTTGTAACAGCCTCTTTGAGGCGCTCTTTTGCCTTGGAGGATGTGGCACCTCCTATCATCACAACTGCTCATGGAAGGTGGGTTGATTCTTGATAAGGTTTTAAAGGCACCTTTTTGAGGGTCGTTTAAGCCCTTATTTGATCACTTTGTATCCGTTATTGCTTAATATCGTTCCTTTTCACTTTTTAGGTCTCTTGAAGGCAAAATCTTTGGAATGGCACTTATTTGGACGAAAAGGCGCGATTATCTGAAGAAAATGGCCAAAGTCGAATCGAGACACTCAAAGTGCTGAAAACATAAGGTGGCGGCGTCGGTGTTAGTGCGGCGCCGTCGGAGGATCTTTGTGACGGGACATAAGCCAAAACTCCCATTTTCAAGTGACGGCGTCAAGTTATAAAAGAGTAGGTCGTCGCAACTCGGGCCGCCTAGATGTAATCAGACGGCGTCGGTGAAGAGGACGGCGTCACAAGCATAAGGTGGCGCCGTCGCAAGTCTAACGTGGCCAAGACGAAACCCTAATGATGGCGACACGGCGTCACAAAACATAAGGTGGCGCCGTCGCATATGTAATATTATATATAGAATCCGAATTTTTCAAGATTTAGTGTGTAGTCTTTTGGAGTAAAACCTAAACCAAACCAAGGCTGTCTTGTACAAGATTTTAGGGTTCCAAACCCTATCTTACATCAAGATAAGTGTTTTACTTCATTAATACAATTATGTCTTTGATTATTTGTGTGTATGCTTGCATGTTCTCCATGTCGGCTAATTTACTTGTGTGTTTGCTTAGGGAATATGAAACTTGATTATTGAATATTGATTGGTTGTCTCTTATCTTAGTTGATTAATGATCTAGTAATGCGATAGGTCATTCGTTGTGTACTTAATGCTTGATTAAATCTTAGTGAACCTTAGAATATGACTCCTTGAGTAGTTGTAAGCTAAACCATCCAAAGAGTGCCTTAGAGTAAGAGTTTATTATCCCTAGTGGGTTTTGTAGGCGAGACCCTTTGGTAAGTTCAAAGAGTTAGGGAGAAACGATACCCTACAAACTTAGACACACAATGCAACTAGGAATAAGGACGTGACAATTCAACCACCAATAGGAGATAATTAAGGAGTAGTAAAACCTAAGTAAACACATCTTTAAACTATCATACGAGCACACATTAATTCGACATAGACTACATACACCTTAGATTAGATAATTAGATAAGTAGAGTAATCGGTGAAATACCAACCCCAAAATTCAAACCCCGAGATTCGTACCTTTCCTTTCCTTAAAAAATATAAAAGATAAAAATAATCTTCCTCAACCCCAACCTTAGCGTAGTAACTTCTCACTAGCATTCCTATTCCCCAGAGAACGATATCAATACCGTGGCTTACTCTAATACTACACTACAACGATTAGGTTCATCGCTAGGTGTTGAAAAACTTGCTCATTTAAAAGGAAGTTCCTTTGACCCCGAACGGCGCGTATGTAGCGTTATCAAGTTTTGGCGCGCCACGGGGAATAGAATAGCTAGTTAGTAGTCCACCTCATTTAGGTTTCTTTACTTGATTCCTATCAAGTAAAGTTTTTCTCATTTTAGCTTTCTCTTAGTCTATCCCCCTTCTTTGTGACCTTTGTTCGTAATTCCATCACTTTTCATCATGGAAGGTGATAACCACCCACCATTCATCAACCCACCACCAATTGATCCGCCAAGAGCCCGTACTCTTAGTGAATACTCGAGACCAAGCCACTTAGGCTATAGGAACGCCATTGAGCTTCCCGACCAAGCCCAAACTACGGCCCTGCGATCCGACACCATCTGGTTGGTGCAAAACGGATGTGCATTCCACGGACTTCGTTCAAGATCCAAATCAACATCGAGGATTTCCTCAAAATTGTCGATTCCATCGACCTTGATGCTACTACTCGGGAGACCACGCTACGCTGCGTCTCTTCCAATTCTCTCACGGGACCAAGCTAGTAATTGGCTTGGCGACTTCCCACCGGCTCCATCTCGAGTTGGGATGATCTTACCTCTCGCTTGCTCAATTTTTCCCATCGGGAGAACCACTAAGCTTAGGAATGGCATCTTGATGTTCCAACAACGTCAAGGTGAATCTCTACGAAGCATGGACTCGATTCAAGGACTTACTTCATAAAGTCCTCATCACGGCATTGATCTTTGGCTCAGTCCAAATTTTCTATGATCATGTCAACTTCCCCACCAAGCGATCCATTGACCAAGCGGCGGTGGAAAACTTAGTGATCTCACCGCGGAAGAATCATGGGGTATAATAGAGGACCTTGCCCTCTATGACAACGAAAGTTGGGATGACCCTCGTGAGCTGCCCAAAACCGTTAAGGCAATCTCCTTGCCTCCCATCGACTCACAACCTTCCGATAGTAGGATGATTGAACTTGAAGATCAAGTAAAATTCCTAATGAGTTCCTACGAAATTCCTAAGTCTTCACACCATGTGAACAAAGTTTCTTCCTCGTGTGAGCCGTTTTGTGATCCTCATAACACGCCAAGACTAGCACCCGATCCCCGAACATGCTTCATTGACTACGCGTCCTCGCGTATTAATGGAGCAGGAGGAAGATTCTCTACAATACCCGCACCTAGGAATTTCAATGAAACCCGAGAGGCATGGAAAGGCAAGCCCGACTTCACTGGGACAAACCAAGGAATTCACTTCAATGATTTTTCATGGCCCCCACCTAACGGTCCTAGCCAACAAAACATCGAAGGGATGTTGCAAAACCTTGTTGCATCCCAAGAATCCCAAATAGCTAAGCTCTCGGACCGCTTTAACCAACAACAAGCGAAATGGATAGGAAGATAGACAACCTTTTGAAAGCCATAACCAATAGTGATAGGAAGGTTAATGCTATCTCAACTCCCGAGCCTTCCGTGTAGAGATTAAGGACCCAAGTAAGCTAGCTAAGCACGCTCAATTCACAATACCATCGCCTTTAGTTAAACCTAATGGAACAAATGACGAAGAGGACCATACACTTGAGAATAATGAAACAACCAAGGAAGTAGATGAAGTAGACAATGACTATTTCAATAAGTTTCCTACGGAAGAAGAACTATCTCGCCACCCTCACTTAGTGCGTGACCTCCGTCACATGTATGTTAGGAAAAGCCCTCGAATCAAGTTTGGGAACCCTTGGAATCTTAACATACCATGTTTCATAGGACACCTTTTTGTGGCAAAGGCCTACATTGATCGCAAATCCCCAATCAACATAATGACTAGCACCTACTACAATTGGGTAATGAAGAAGCCTATTCCAACTAGGCAAGACCCCGATAATCCTAGGGTTAAGTGCAATTTTCTTGGTAGAGTTAAGGGATTGCCCGTTTATGTAGGTAGTTTCACGTTTTCTACGGACTTCATAATTGTGGATGATATTAGCACGGCCATAGACCCTAGCTTGTCCCATGTTATTCTAGGAAAACCTTTCATAGAAAGCACCGGATGACCTATGATCCTCGTTAGGAGTAGTGCGATTCAAGGATGAGACCGATGACATAGCTTACCAAATGCCATTTAAGATTGAGAAGTTTTCATCACTCTCAATGATGAAAAGGAACTTAAACTGTCGATCTATTATAGGAATGATGAGGATAGGGAAAAGGAGTAGATTATGTTATGGCTAAGATTTTGGATTCTATAAGGATTGCTTGAACTTAGGACCGAAATATAGGACCAAGTGGAGAGAGGACGAACTCTTAGAGAGGTGCATCATAGGGCACTTCTACAACATGGAATCCCCATTAGAGACCGTCAGGTGGCGGTAATGAAGTAACGAGGGAGCACGACTACGAGTCTAGCTACAAGACTCTTAAATAAAGAAAATCGCTTCGTGGAGGCAACCCATGCTTAATTGTTTGCTTGTTAGTGTCATATATCTTTTATTGATTGTTTATTCTCATGTTTAATTTTGTAAAATGCTTTATTTTGTTTTTAACCTCGTCTTAATTGCATATAAAGGTATTTTACATAAGGGATAAGTGTAGGGAGGATTACACACGCCAAGAAAACGTAAACATGAGAATAACAATTCATTAAAAGATATATTTGTGTGTTTGTTCGAGTCAAATGCTTGTATCGAGTCATAATGGATATTTTGCGAAGTTTTCAGTTCTAAAGATGTAAATTTTCCAAAATTTTTCCAAAAATCAGAGACCGCTTTTATCGATAACCGACGGCGTCAGATCGCAACTGACGGCGTCGGGAAGGAGTAAAACAACATATTACTTTTTCTCGCTTTCCGAGCTACTTAAAAAAATTTGGAATTTTCCAGGTCTTAATTTTCCGAGAATTTTGTAAACATCCATTCCACAAGCATTATATCCTAGTTTAAATCGAGTCTTATATATATTATTCTGCCGATTTCTGCGAAGGTTTCGCTTGTTTTCTTCAAGTGTGCGGGTTTAATTTATCAAGAAGAAGTTACAAAAGATTGGAAAGAGCTTTTCACGCATAAATTCTTCTTGGAAAGGATTTAACCACTACTTCACACACGGATCCCACCGAGCTAATCGGGAGTACTAGTTTCTTTTGTTTTAATTACCTTCCAAGATCATAACTTTGATACTTCGAGGGAACATTGGGGACAATGTTCGGTTTAAATGTGGGAGGGAAAATAAACGGAACTTTGAAACTATGCTTATCCTTGATTATTTGCTTTGTCCAATTGTATTTGTGTAATAAACAATGAGAAAATGTCGGTTAGGGTAATTTTGGCACCAAATTTAAAATTTTTCATGACATATAAGAGTGGGCCATTAGTCTTAACAAAGCGTCTCACGGATAGGAAGTTGCATGACTAGCACAAAACCCTTTACCACCTAAATTCCACCCAAAATGTGAGGATCGCCCTTAGATTAGTAGGAATTAAAAGCATTCATCTTCAATGCTTAGGTGTGAACCGGTAGTATATTAGATTCTAGAACTTGTTTTGTGATGCATTCCGAGATCGCAAGTAAGACTACACTTGTGTAGTTAGGAATAACTAAATGATAAGAGGCATTAGGATAACCCTTGTTTGATACCGTAATATAATTACTTCTTCCACATCGGTTGAATAATTCCCCCACACCCTGCGTTGTACTCATCTTTAGTACACGATACCCTAGTTAACCCCTCGAGCCTATCCTTTTCGCGGTTCTCGTGATGTTTGGTTTTCCTAATATCAATGAAGAGCATTGTTTACACCCCAACCCCAAATATACACCCAATCGCCTTAGCCTACCACCTTGTGTGCACTCACTTTTAGTGCATTATTGTTATCACCCTAAACCCTTAGTTCAATTATCTAGTTGCTTGCATGAGTTGCTAAGTCGAGTCATATCCTTTGTATCTGAGTTTGGGACGATTGGGATTCATGAGAAAAGTTAAAGTTTATGAAATGACGGAAGGGCGTTAATTCAAATTCCCTTTGTTTGCGTAATAATGTACCCCAAGTGTTTTGATCTTTTCAATTCGGGTCAAATTAGTGTTAAAGTAATAAAAACTCAAGTGTAGGGATGTGCCTATAAATCCCTATTATTTTGATATTACCGTAGAGGATGGTAGAGTAAAAGTGTATGAAAAAAAAAAAAAAAAATCGAAAAAAAATAGTGATGAAAAAAAAATACATACATGGGCTACCATCCTACATCTATCCTTTAAATTTATGTTTGTTTATTTCAGTTAGCTAGAGTTTAGAGTGTCGAGTCTTGGCTTAGCAACGCCATTCTTCAGATGCTTGTAACATAAGAGATTTTGACCTACCACCACTATATAGCCTATCACCACCAAACCCTTTGTTTCCTACCATAAGCCTAACATTACAACCCTTTAAAGACCTCTTTGATAGTCTTTCCTAGGTGCTTACGCCAAAGCGATGGAGGTTTGATCTATTCTCAAGCCTATGGTAATCTATGTACTAGGACCGGTTAATGAGTGTTTATCTTCCATTTCCAATTTGTTATATTTCATATACACCCGAGAGAGATGTGAGTATCCAAACACCCCATGTGAGGTGCTAGTATGTAATTCCGTGCTTGTTATGACTTTTGCGGGCTTATATGTGTTGTGGACCGTTTTGAGCGAATGCTTCATGACCACAACTTATAAATTAATTGGCTAAAGCACATTTGCTTGAGGACAAGCAAATACCAAGTGTAGGGATATTTGATAAGGTTTTAAAGGTACCTTTTTGAGGGTCGTTTAAGCCCTTATTTGATCACTTTTGTATCCGTTATTGCTTAATATGGTTCCTTTTCACTTTTAGGTCTCTTGAAGGCAAAATGCCGGAATGGCACTTATTTGACGAAAAGGCGATTATCTGAAGAAAATGGCCAAAGTCATAATCGAGACACTCAAAGTTCTTTGAAAACATAAGGTGGCGTCGGCCAGTGTTAATGCGGCGCCGTCGGAGGATCTTTGTGACGGACAAAGCCAAAACTCCCATTTTCAAGTGACGGCGCCGTTATAAAAGAGTAGGCCGTCACAACTCGAGCGGCCTAGATGTAATCCAGACGGCGTCGAGAAAGTCGAAGAGACGGCGTCACAAGCATAAGGTGACGCCGCAAGTCTAACGTGGCAAAGACGAAACCACTAATGACGCGACACGGCGTCCACAAAACATAAGGTGGCCGTCGATATGTAATATTATATATATAATCCGAATTTTTCAAGATTTAGTGTGTAGTCTTTTGGGTAAAACCTAAACCGAACAAGTCATCTTGTACACGATTTTAGGGTTCAAACCCTATCTTACATCAAGATAAGTGTTTTACTTCATTAATACAATTATGTCTTTGATTATTTGTGTGTATGCTTGCATGTTCTCCATGTCCCGCTAATTTACTTGTGTGTTTGCTTAGGAATATGAAACTTGATTATTGAATATTGATTGGTTGTCTCTTATCTTAGTTGATTAATGATCTAGTAATGCGATAGGTCATTGTTGTGTACTTAATGCTTGATTAAATCTTTGTGAACCTTAGAATATGACTCCTTGAGTAGTTGTAAGCTAAACCATCCAAAGAGTGCCTTAGAGTAAGAGTTTATTATCCCTAGTGGGTTTTGTAGGCGAGACCCTTTGGTAAGTTCAAAGAGTTAGGGAGAAACGCATACCCTACAACCTTAGACACACAACGCAACTAGGAATAAGGACGTGACAATTCAACCACCAATAGGAGATAATTAAGGAGTAGTAAAACCTAAGTAAACACATCTTTAAACTATCATACGAGCACACATTAATTCGACATAGACTACATACACCTTAGATTAGATAATTAGATAAGTAGAGTAATCGGTGAGAAATACCAACCCCAATTCAAACCCGAGATTCGTACCTTTCCTTTCCTTAAAAAATATAAAAGATAAAAATAATCTTCCTCAACCCCAACCTTAGCGTAGTAACTTCTCACTAGCATTCCTATTCCCTGAGAGCGATATCAATACCGTGGCTTACTCACAATACTACACTACAACGATTAGGTTCACTTTGCCAGGGTGTTGAAAAACTTGCTCGACGAAAAGGAAGTTCCTTTGACCCGAACGAGCGACGCGTGTAGCGCTATCAATTGCCACTTCCTCCGCCAAACCCACCTCTCCCGCTTTCTACTTTTACCTTATCATGTGTGGAACGATGGTCTCAGAATTGATAACGCCACACGCCGCTCGGGGTCAAGGAAACTTCCTTTTCTTCGAGCAAGTTTTACAACACCCTGGCAAAGGAACCTAATCGCCAGTAGTGTAGTAATTAGGGTAAGCCACCGGTATTGATATCGTTCTCTAGGAATAGGAATGCTAGTAAGGAGTTACTACGCTAAGGTTAAGGTTGAGGAAGATTATTTTTATCTTTTATGTTTTATGAAATGGAAAGGTACGAATCTCGGTATTGGATTGGGGGTTGGTATTTCACCGATTACTCTACTATTATCTAATTATCTAAACTAAGGTTGGGAGTCTATGTCTAATTAATGTGTGCTCGTATGATAGTTTAAAGATGTGTTTACTTAGTTTGTATTACTCCTTAATTATCTCCTATTGGTGGTTGAATTGTCGCGTCCTTATTCCTAGTCATTGTGTGTCTAAAGTTGTAGGTATGCTTTCTCCCAACTCTTTGAACTTACCAAAGGGTCTCGCCTACAAACCCACTAGGATGATAAACTCTACTCTAAGGCGCTTTTCGATGGTTTAGCCTACAACTACTCGTAATTATATTCCAAGGTTCACAAAGATGAATCAAGCATTAAGTACACAACGAATGACCTATCGCATTACTAGATCATTAATCAACTAAGATAAGAAACAACCAATCAATATTTAATAATTAAGTTTCATACTTCCTAAGCAAACACACAAATAAATTAGCTTGGACATGGAGAACATGCAAGCATACACACAAATAATCAAAGACATAATTGAATTAATGAAGTAAAGACTTATCTTGATGTAAGATAGGGTTTAAAACCCTAAAATATCGTACAAGACACCTTAGGTTCGGTTTAGGTTTTACCCAAAGACTCTCCACACAAAGACCGAAAAATTGGATTCTATATATAAGATTACAATTGCGACGGCGTCACCTTATGTTTAGTGACGCCGTGTCGCCGCCATTAGGGTTTCGTCTTGGCCACGTTAACCTTGCGACGACGCCACCTTATGTCCGTGACGCCGTCCTCTTGACTTTCGGACGCCGTCTCGGATTGCATCTAGGTTGCCCGAGTAGCGACGGCCTACTTTTTACAACTAGACGCCGCCGCTGAAAATACGAGTTTTGGGTTCCGGATCGTCACAATAATTTTGGGACGGCGTGCCATTAACACCGACGCCGTAAGCCTTCTAGTTTCAAAGAATCGTGGGTGTCTCGATTTTGACTTTGGCCATTTTCTTCATATATTCGCGCTTTTCGTCAAATAAGTGCCATTCCAAAGATTTTGCCTTCAAGAGACCTAAAAGTGAAAAGGAACGATATTAAGCAATAACGGATACAAAAGTGATCAAATAAGGACTTAAACGACCCTCAAAATGGTACCTTTTAAACCTTATCAAATATCCCTACACTTGTTATTTGCTTGTCCTCAAGCAAATGTGCTTTTAGCCAATTAATTTATAAGTTAGGTTCATGAAGCATTAATTCAAAATGGTCCACAACACATATAAGCCCCAAGAAAGTCATAACAAGCACGGAATTACATACTAGCACCTCACATGGGGTGTTTGGATACTCACATCTCTCTCGGTGTATATAAGAAATATAACAAATAGAAAATGGGATATAAACACTCATTAACCGTCCTAGTACATAGATTACCATAGGCTTGAGAATAGATCAAACCTCCATCGCTTACGTAAGCACCTAGGAAAGACTATCAAAGAGGTCTTTAAAGGGTTGTAATGTTAGGCTTACTGTTAGGGAAATAAGGGTTTGGTGAGATAGGCTATTCAAGGGTGGAAAGTCAAAAATCTCTATGTTACAAGCAATGAAGAATGGCGTTGCTAAGCCAAGACTCGACACTCTAAACTCTAGATAACTGAAATAAATAAACATAAATTTAAAGGATAGATGTAGGATGGTAGCCCGTATTTTTTTTTTCACACTCTATTTTTTTTCTTTTTCTCTTTTTCTTTTTTTTTCGATTTTTTTTTCACATACACTTTTACTCTACCATCCTCTATGGTAACATCAAAATAATAGGGATTTATAGGCATATCCCTACACTTGAGTTTTTATTACTCTAACACTAATTTGACCCGATTTGAAAAGATCAAAACACTTGGGGTACATTATTATGTAAACAAAGGGAATTTGAATTTAACGCCCTTCCCGTCATTTCATAAACTTTAACTTTTCCCATGAATCCCAATCATCCCAAAACAGATACAAAGGATATGACTCGACTTAGCAACTTATGCAAGCAACTAGATAATTGAACTAAGGGTTTAGGGTGATAACAAACATTTGCACTAAAAGTGAGTGCATAAGGGGTAGGCTAAGGCGATTTGGGTGTATATTTGGGGTGGGTGTAACACGCTTTTATTGATATTCCGAAAACCAAAATATCACAAGAACCGCAAAAGGATAGGCTCGAGGGTTAACTAGGGGTATCGTGTACTAAAGATGAGTACAACGCAAAGGGTGCGGGGAATTACTCAACCGATGTGGAAGAAGTAATTATATTACGGTGTATCAAACAAGGGTTATCCTAATGCCTCTTATCATTTAGTTATTCCTAACTACACAAGTGTAGCCTCACTCACATCTCGGAATGCATCACAAACAAGTTCTAGAATCTAATATACTACCGGTTCACACTCTAAGCATTAAAGATGAATGCTTTTATTCCTACTAATCTAAAGGCGATCCTCACATTTTGGTGGAATTTGGGTGGTAAAGGGTTTTGTGCTAGTCATATAACTTCCTATCCATGAGACGCTTTTGTTACGACTAATGACCCACCCTATATGTCATAAAAATTTTAAATTTGGTGCCAAAATTACCCTAACCGACATTTTCTCATGGTTTATTACACAATCACAATTGACAAAGCAAATAATCAAGGATAAGCATAGTTTCAAAGTTCCCGCTTTATTTTCCTCCCATACTTAAACCGAACATTGTCCCCAATGTTCCCGAAAGTATCAAAGTTATGATAATGGAAGGTAATTAAAACGAAGAAACTAGTACTCCCCGATTAGCTCGGTAGATCCGTAAAGTGGTGGTTAAGTCCTTTTCCAAGAAGAATTATTGCGTGAAAAGCTCCTCCAATCTTATGTAACTTCTTCTGACAAACTAAACCTCGCACACTTGAAGAAAACAAACGAAACCTTCACGTAAAATCGGTGTAATAATATATATAAGACTCGATTTAAACAAGGATATAATGCTTGTGGAATGGATGTTTACTAATTTCTAAGAAAATTAAGACCGAAAATTCCAAAATTTATAAGTGGCTCGAAAAACGAGAAAAAAGTAATCTGATGTTTTACTCCTTCCCGACCGTCGTTGCAATCTGACGCCAAAGTTATCCCGACAAAACGGTCTCGCGATTTTCCGGAAAAATTTCGAAAATTTACATCTTTAGAATCGGAAAATTTCGCAAAACATCCATTATGACTCGATACAAGCATTTGACTCGAACAAACAAACATATATATCTTTTAGTTAATTGTTATTCTCATGTTTACGCTTTTGAAAACGTGTGTAATCCTCCCTACACTTATCCCTTATGTAAAATACTTTTACATGCAATTAAGACGAGGTTAAAAACAAAATAAAGCATTTTTACAAATTTAAACATGAGGATAAACAATTAATAAAAGATATAAGACACTAACAAGCAAACAATTAAGCATGGGTTGCCTCCCACGAAGCGCTTTTCTTTATTTAAGAGTCTTGTAGCTAGACTCATAGTCGTGCTTCTACGTTTTCTCATTACCGCCCTCTTCTTCTAAAACAATATCCTCATCATTCACCATTTCAATATCATCCAATTGATAATGCTTCACCCGTTTCCCATTAACGGTGAATTCTCTTCCATCATTGTCTAGTAGCACCACCGCCCATTGCTCATTTGTTTTTTACCGGTGGGGTCCATACCACTGGATTTGAGTTTTCCGAAATAATCTTAGTCTTGAATTATACAAGAGCACCTTATCCCTTCCGAAAACTCTTTAGGATTCTTTATTCGCTGATCATGCCATCTTTTGCCCTTTCTTTGTAAGTGATTGATGATTAGATGCTTCCAACCTCGCTCATCCAATTCTTGAAGTTGTAAGAACCGATTTGACCTCGCTTCGTATAATCCATATTACAGGCCTTAAGGGCCCAATATGCTTTCGCTCAAGTTCGATAGGGACGTGGCAAGCTTTTCCGTATACCGTGCGTAAAAGGGGTTGTCCCGATAGGTGTTTTGTAAGATTCTAAATGCCCAAAGTGCCTCATCCAAATTGAATGCCCAATCTTTCCTATTTTGGTGGACCGTTTTTCAAGTATCCGCTTTAATGCCTGTTTGTGTTTTCTACTTGTCCATTTGTCTCGAGGATGATATGCAAGAGAAAATCTATGCGGACGCCATACTTCTTCATCACTTTTTCCATTTGAGCATTGCAAAGTGAGTCCTCTATCATCGATTAATGCTTTGGGAATCCCAAATCGTGCGAAGAGCTTTTAAGAAAGTGAATAACTACCCTTGCATCATTAGTTCTAAGGGGCTTGAGCCTCACCCATTTGGATACATAGTCGATAGCTACGAGAATGTATTCATTTCCTCCGGAAGATGGAAAGGGTCCCATGAAGTCTATTCCCCAAACGTCAAATATTTCGCAGACTTGGATATAGTTCGAGGTGACTCATCCCGTCGTGAAATATTTCCGATCGCTGGCATGCATCACACATTTGAACTAATCTCTTAACGCCTCGAAAAACAAGAGGCCAATAGAATCCGGTTTGAAAACCTTTCGTGCCGTGATATTCACACCGTGATGTCCTCCGGATGGTCCCGCATGACATTCTTTCGTAACTCGATCCATCTCTACCGCCACGCAACGTCGAATGATTTGATCGGGACATATACGGAAAAGGAAGGTTCATCCCAAAAGTAATGTTTTAGCGTAGTGAAGAACTTCTTTTATCTTGTTTGGTCATGTAATTTGGCAAAACTCTCTCGATGTAGTTAGCATAATCAATACCATGGCTCAATTTCTTTAATCGCCATTAGCCGCTCCTCGGGAAAAGAGTTGCGAATATCGGTGTGATCGACTTCTCAAGATCGGGGTTCTCCAAGCGTGATAGATGATCGTGACAAGATTTTCACCCTTTTTATCTCGAATTTCAATGTCAATTCTTGAAGTAATAGGATCCACCTAATCGGCGAGGTTTAGCATCTTGTTTTGAAAACAAATAGCGTAAGGCGGAGTGATCGGTGAAGACGACGCTTTAGAGAGAATCGAGATATTGCCCGAATTTGTCGAAGGCAAAACAACGGCTAAAAGTTCTTTCTCGGTGGTTGTATAGTTCTCTTGTGCTACATTCATGGTTTTGCTAGCATAGTAGATTGGTTGAAAATGCTTTTCCTTCCTTTGGCGAGCAACTGCGCCCGACAAAGATAATCACTAGCATCACACATGATTTCGAATGGTCGAGACCAATCGGGGTGACCATTATAGGCGCTGAGTGAGATCTTTCTTTAGTCGGTTAAATGCTTCCTTGCATTCTCCAAAAAATCAAAAGGGCATCCTTAACAAGAAGTCAGGTCATTGGTCGGGCAATTTTGAAAATCTTTAATAAACCTTCGATAAAACCACGCATGACCAAGAAAGTCGAATAGCTTTAACGGTAGTAGGATAGGGAGTTTGGAAATTGCTTCGATTTTGCTCTATCGACCTCAATTCCATTCCCCGAGACTTTATGCCCTAAGACAATTCCTTCTTTACCATGAAATGACATTTTCCCAATTTAAAACCAGATTAGTTTCCTCGCATCGCTCAACATCTTCCTAAGGTTGGAAAGACAAAGGTCGAAAGAATTTCCAAACACCGAGAAATCATCCATGAAGACTTCCATGTCGTCCTCAATTAACTCGTGGAATACATCGTTGAAAGGTTGCGGTGCGTTACATAACCCGAAGGGCATTCGCTTGTAAGCGAACGTTCCGTAAGGACATGTAATGTAGTTTTCTCCGATCTTCGAGAGCAATAGGAATTTGAAGTATCCGAAAATCCATCAAGGAAACAAGAGTATTCGTGCCTGCTAACCTTTCAAGCATTTGGTCAATAAACGGCGGAAAATGATCTTCCGGTGGCATCATTCAATTTTCTCGTAGTCAATACATACACGCCACCCAAGAACCGCTCTTTGCGGCACCAACTCACCCTTCTCATTTTTTACAACCGTCATCCCTCCCTTTTTTGGAACCACTTGGACCGGGCTGACCCATGGGCTATCTGATATGGGGTAGATGAGACCTGCATCCAGAAGCTTGATGACCTCTTTTTTCACTACCTCTTTGATGTTAGGGTTAACCCGCCTTTGCGGTTGAATGGTTGGTTTGTAATCTTCCTCCATGAGGATTTTGTGAGTACAAAATGTAGAATCGATTCCCTTAATGTCGGCAACACTCCACGCAATCACCCCTTTATACTCTTTTAAAACTTCTAAGAGCTTCACTTTCTGAATAGTGGTTAGCGAAGAGCTTATGATGACAGGGAGTTGGTCCTCCCCTTGAAGGAAGGCGTATTCTAAGTGACTCGGGAGATCTTTCAGTTCTAAGGTAGGAGGCTCTTTGATTGATGGTTTTAGCTTGTTTCCGGCCTCCAAGCTCAATAGGTTCAATTTCATCCCGACGAGGATAAAAGGACACAGCCCAACCATCTCAATTTCTTGGTCGTCGATATTACGTTGTTATCATTATTCATGAATTCGCTTAATAGATACTCTTCAATGCGACCATCTATGTCGTCAACAAATTCATCAACTTCTTCAACTAAATATACGGGCGACCGCAGAAGAAGAATGTCTCATAGAATCCTTAATGTCGAAGGTCAAGCTCCTGATCCTACTCAGTAAGTGAGTTTACCATCATGAACATCAATGATGGCACGAGCCGTAGCCAAGAAAGGTCTTCCAAGGATTATTGGGACGGAATTATCTTCCTCCATCTCTAAAATTACGAAATCGATTTGGAAAATTGAATTCCCTACCCTTACAAGAACGTTCTCACAAACTCCGATGGGATATTTGATTGATCGATCGCCTAATCGATACTCATCCTAGTTGGTTTAAGCCACGAATATCCGAGTTTGAGAAACAAGGAGTGAGGCATCGTGTTAATGCTTGCCCCAAGATCCGACAAGGCGTTTTTCATAGAAAGCGCCCTATAAAGCAAGGAATGGTAAACCGCCTGATCTTCCTTCTTCGGGCATGCTCTTTGGATGATAGTCGAACATTCTTCTCTAATGATATCAATCCTTCAAGCTTTTTCCGATTAGATATCAACCTCTTGAAGTATCTACTATGTTTAGGGATGTGATAGAATACATCAAGGAGTGGTATGTTGACGGATGTTTGTTTCAAATAAGACAATATTCTTTCATTGTCTTCTTCAGCCTTTTGATTCTTTAGACGAGATGGATAGGGAATCCGTGCGAGAGTTGGTCGTTGGGCTGGTGCTGGTGTTTGTGGGGGAGGATCGTGAGGAGTTGGAAGAGGTGCGGGAATCGCCTCATTTCCTAACTCGGGTTCCCTTGTGATGGGGTTCCGGTTTGGATGTGGGGGATCCTTGGTAGTAGTTCCTGATCGAGTAGTGATTGCGCAAGTTGGATCGTGAAGGGGTCACGGGTCCACTCATTCTTTCGTGGAGATTAGTGAACCGACTAATTCAAATTGTCGCTTCCTCGGATAAACCCTCAAGACCTTTTAAGAGTGCAGCCCTTCCATGGTGAATCGCCCGAGTTTTTCTTCAAAAGGATCACGGATGGTGTACTCAGTCCGTCCTTTCCTTCCGCTCTCCATTTCGATTGCCCCAAGGATCACATTCATTGGTTTGATAAAATGTGAGGTGAAGGGTCATCATAAATATCATGACTAGAGAGGAAGACGCTTTCTTGGTGTGCGCCATCGCACTCATCGCCTCGTCGCGGTCCTCCACATATGTCGATATGAGATATGGGTTAGTCACCTTTTTGGTTCGGTGATTTTATGAGGTAAGCTAGTTTCTTACGTGCTTTCTCAATTCGATAATCGAAGGATAACTCACTTGAGAAAGTAGAAATGCTTGACGCGCTTTTCTTGCTCATTCCAATGGTCGCCTTGGTATTGGATGTACTCTCTATTCTTGTTCCACCCTTCTTCCGCCGCGAGGTTCGCGATTCTCCGACCAATGAGAAATCAATCCCTTTTGATCCTTTCGGGAGACATTGTCGTAAAAGATTTGAACAAGCAACCAAAGGTTGATACCGTGGTGTGGAGCTTGTTGAATAAGATCTTTGTAACGACTCCGTGAGTTGGTGATAGATTCTCCATCGGGTTGATGAAAGTGCGAATTTTGCTCCTAATCGCCGCAGCTTCTTCCAGAGGAAAGAACTTTTGGTGAACTTGGTTGTAAGTTGTTCCCATGTGAAAATGGACCTTGAGGGAGCTTGTCGAGCCACCCTTGGCTCGCCTCTTGAGAGAAAATGGGAAAACCGAGTCTAGATGTCTCCTTAGATGCTCCGTCAAGATAGATAGCATCAACAATTTTAGAAACTGCTTTGATGTGGTGAATTGGGTTTTCACTATGGGATCCATGGAATTGACATGCCTTTTGGATTAGCCAAATGTCGATGCATGCAATACCTCATTGATCCGTTCGATGGATGACAATGGCACCGGTGAATCCAGATGCGAAGGGAGGAGTATTCCCGAGGGTTCTCGCTTTAGGAGGATTTATGGGTTCATTGGATGGAGTGGCAAGAACCTCCTCGCCATTTTGACTCGATTGTCAATGATGATGGTTTCGTGGAGATTGTGGGGAATGAGGATTCTTCATCGATGTAACTTCATCAAAATTGATGGAAGTGCCTTGAAGTTCGAATCATGGAGAGCTTTTCTTCGCTATTGAGCTCTCTTCGGGTTCGCAAATGGTTCAAGAAGAGTTTTGGTGGAACCGCGGG
Organism: Chrysanthemum lavandulifolium; assembly: GCA_022545495.1. Lineage (NCBI taxonomy): Eukaryota > Viridiplantae > Streptophyta > Magnoliopsida > Asterales > Asteraceae > Chrysanthemum > Chrysanthemum lavandulifolium. Next base: position 39,233,883 of record CM040238.1, on the reverse strand, counting down.
TTCTAAGTTGCTTAAGGGAGTTTGTATGAGGACGTGGTTGTTGGTTATCACCTTCCATGATGAAAAGTGATGGGGTTACTAACAAAGGTTATGAAGAAGGGGATAGACTAGAGAAAGCTAAAATAAGAAAATTTTACTTGATAGGAATCAAGCAAAGAACCTAAACGAGGTGGACTACTAACTAGCTATTCTATTCCCGCGCATGCGCCTAAAACTTGATAACGCCACACGTCGTTCGGGGTCAAGGAAACTTCCTTTTCTTGAGCAAGTTTTACAACACCCTAGGCAATGAACCTAATCGTTGTAGTGTAGTAATTAGGGTAAGCCACGGTATTGATATCGTTCTCTGGGGAATAGGAATGCTAGTAAGGAGTTACTATGCTAAGGTTAAGGTTGAGGAAGATTATTTTTATCTTTTATGTTTTATGAAATGGAAAGGTACGAATCTCGGGTATTGGATTTGGGGGTTGGTATTTCACCGATTACTCTACTATTATCTAATTATCTAAACTAAGGTTGTGGGAGTCTATGTCTAATTAATGTGTGCTCGTATGATAGTTTAAAGATGTGTTTACTTAGTTTGTATTACTCCTTAATTATCTCCTATTGGTGGTTGAATTGTCACGCCCTTATTCCTAGTTCATTGTGTGTCTAAAGTTGTAGGGTATGCGTTTCTCCCAACTCTTTGAACTTACCAAAGGGTCTCGCCTACAAACCCACTAGGGATGATAAACTCCTACTCTAAGGCGCTCTTTGGATGGTTTAGCCTACAACTACTCGGTAATTATATTCCAAGGTTCACAAAGATGAATCAAGCATTAAGTACACAACGAATGACCTATCGCATTACTAGATCATTAATCAACTAAGATAAGAAACAACCAATCAATATTTAATAATTAAGTTTCATACTTCCTAAGCAAACACACAAAATAAATTAGCTTGACATGGAGAACATGCAAGCATATACACAAATAATCAAAGACATAATTGAATTAATGAAGTAAAGACTTATCTTGATGTAAGATAGGGTTTAAAACCCTAAAATATTGTACAAGACACCTTAGGTTCGGTTTTAGGTTTTACTCCAAAGACTCTCCACACAAAGACCGAAAAATTCGGATTCTATATATAAGATTACAATTGCGACGGCGTCACCTTATGTTTAGTGACGCCGCCGTAGCCGCTATTAGGGTTTCGTCTTGGCCACGTTAACCTTGCGGCGGCGCCACCTTATGTCCGTGACGCCGTCTCTTCGACTTCCGACGTCGTCGGATTGCATCTAGGCCGTCGAGTAGCGACGGCCTACTTTTTTACAACTAGACGCCGTCGCTTGAAAATACGAGTTTTGGGTTCGGATCGTCACAATAATTTTGGGACGGCGTCGCCATTAACACCGACGTCGTCGCTTTCTAGTTTCAAAGAATCGTGAGTGTCTCGATTTTGACTTTGGCCATTTTCTTCATATATTCGCGCTTTTCGTCCAAATAAGTGCCATTCCAAAGATTTTGCCTTCAAGAGACCTAAAAGTGAAAAGGAACGATATTAAGCAATAACGGATACAAAAGTGATCAAATAAGGACTTAAACGACCCTCAAAATGGTACCTTTTAAAACCTTATCAGTAATCTTTCCAATCTTCTACACTCCGAAATGATGACGGAACGAGTGACAAGCGTGGCAATTCCTTGAGGGGTTGGAAATTTCATCATGGAACGGACCGTGGACGGTATGGCTCGTAGGATCTTCAATCCGGTCCTTCCTAATATAACGTTATACGGTGATGGTGCCCGGATAACTGTGAACTTCATCCTGACCTTCCTGTACAACCCTTCATCTCCGAATGAAACATCTAACTCGATTTTTCCCAGCGGACGAGTCACCTGTCCGGCAAACCCAAGCAGGTCTGTCTGTGTCTGCTTCATTCGAGACCTTATCTTCTGAGGCAAGTTGTTGAAGCAGTGCTCGAACATTACCTCCACCGAAGCTCCTTCATCCACAAAGACCCTCCTTACTAGATATCCTTCCATAGTGGCTTCGACTATGAGAGGATCATCTGACACGTCTCCATCGGGGAGGGGAAAGTTATGGGCACGTTCATCCATCTTTCTTCTTGCCCCGATGACTTCCTCTTCTTTCGTTCAGGCCACGCTCGGATCATATTGATGACCTTATCCTTGGCTCCTGTTTCATTCTTTGGGGGGTCTCTCCTTCCCTTTTGTCTGAGGTCCCTGACCAAATGGTTCAGCTTCCCTGATTCCAATGCTAGTTCTAACTGTTTCTTGAGCTGGTAGCAGTCATTCGTGTAATGCCCTTTCTCCCCATGATAATCACAGTACTTATCTTGGTTCTCCTTACGGGGTGGGTCACGCATCGGCTTTGGAGGAGGTAGACGCAGCTGGTGTTCTGTGGCCAAGATTTCTTTTGGCGGCTTTATGAGCGAGTCCAAAGTTAGACGCGGGTTGTTTCGGTTCAGATGATCACTACGGTTAGGCAAGTAAGGTGCCGTCCTATCACCGTGGCGATGAGAGCTTCCCCGATCCTTTCCTGAATATCCGTACCTTCCTTCATTCTTCCTATCCCCTCCGTAATGACTTCGCCAACCCTTTCGTCCTTTCGGAAGGGTCCGGTTGAGGCTCTTCTGGTTGTATCATAATGTTCTCCCCTGGGCAACTCGGTGCTTGCAAAGGCCTCCTCCGACCGTACAAAGTCATCTACCCTAACCATCATCTCATCCACGGTCTTAGGGATCGTATCAGCAAACCGCTTGGCCAGTTCGGGGCATTTGCATCCATTCATGAACGAGGAGATCCTCATGATCTCCTGAGCTCCTCAGATGAATCCCGCCCCGGTGGTCCACCTTTCTTTGAACTCGTGTAACGCCTCATTAGCCTTCCTTGCTATCTTGGCAATTTCGGTGGGGTCCTTGACACATGCCTTGTGTAGGGAAAAGCGGGTTTCAAACTGGTCCCTAAAAGCTGCCCATTCATCTATGCTCCCCGGAGGGAGTCCGTCGAACCATCCCCTGGCCTTTCCGTCCAAAGTCTGTTGGAACATGCGGCACCAAACTGGCATCGGCCATTCTCCATGTCCTGCAGCTCCGGTGAACCTGTTGAGATGATCTTGAGGATCCGTCGATCCATCATATAGCTTGATGTGAGTGGGCATCTTGTGCTCCGGGGCGGAGAACTCGATGATTCGCCTGCTGAAGGGAGATTTTGAGACTTCCTTGAAGGGCTTTGCTAGATCTTCATCTTTTACTTTACTCCCGGTTACTATCTCCTTCTTCTTGTCGGCCGGCTCGCCCTTGTCAAGGACCATTTCGTCCTCAAAATCCAACCGTATCGGCTCTACGGTGTCCCTTCGGCTATTGTGTTCTTTTATCATAGACTTGAGCGCAGTTACATACCCTTCCAACTGCTCTCTCGTCATTGGGGTGGAGCTTCCTTCTCCTCCCCCGGAAGTTATCGGAGGTGTCGAACCCGTCATCCTATAGCTCTAGTAGATTGAATGCGGGTCCTACGGATGGCGCCAATGTCGAAGTATTTTTTTGTGGGTTGCTGCAGTTATCTTTCAGCCTTAGAGATAAGCCTTCTAGATACCTGCTAAGATGAATAACGCGTTAGTCTCGCCCCGGGTGTTATCCCAGGACCCAACTCCGGCGTGAGAATGAGTATGTGTTTTACCGAAAGGTATAGTATGAAATGTGTGTGTGAAAAGTGATACCTTATTTCACCATCTTTGATGCATATTTATACTTCTGCCGATGTCACTATCTCTGGTCCCCGAGACCGTTGTACTTCATGGGACCATTTGGTGTCGTCGGTGACACCTGCCCCGACACCGCCTCGGTGTACTCTCGACATTCGTGAGAATGAGGCAATTGCGTCCCGTGCTAGATGCCAAAGGATTGTCGGTCAACTCGCCTTCGGATGGTAGCCTATCGGGCGCCTATCGGTTGGGCATCGAGTCCGTCCTAAGAATCTCAAGCCCTTCGGTGGAGCTTCAAGTCTTCGGTCGTTGGATCAAGGACCATATCGTCGTCAATTTGATTTTTTTATATTGGTTATTTTAATAAGCAACATCAAGCGCATGTTTTCTGGTTGCGTTTTAATCTTACTCATTCAAAAAGAAAAACTCAAATTCAATTCAATTCGACTCCGAGCAACATTCGTTAAACAACATTCGGCGACGGGTACTTATAATCAAATCGTTAAATAACATTCGCCTTCGAACCCGCTGCTTTGCGCGGATACCACACTAGTCATTATTTTATAAACAATAAACGCTTCAGAAAACTAAGTCACGTGATTTTAAACTTTTTCATTTTAAGGGACGTACATCACACAATTTACAACACTTAAGGGACACCTTTACACAACAAAAAAATCTCATACAAAAAACGGTTTATCCACCCGCAAAAAAAACACCAAATCATATTTTGAGCATATATTATCCATCTAATATATAATCCTGAAAAGGGTTTTTGTAGGGTTTTGTTCTTATTTATATTTAGACACAGTTATCCTTTAAAAAAAAGGAAAAAAAAGAAAGATGGGTTCTTTGAAGAATGAAACAGAGCATTTTAATGAAGAAGAAGAAGAAGATGAGCCAATTTTGATGGAGCAAAACCAAAGGTTTTGTATGTTTCCAATAAGATATCAGCAGCTTTGGGAGATGTATAAGAAATCACAAGCAAGTTTTTGGACTGGTAATTATTTGTTACTCGGCTTTAATTATTGTATTATCTTCTTTTTTTGTATGGTTGTTTATTATAATTTACATGTAGATTTGTGAATATGTTGTGAATTATGCAAGTTTGTAACATGGTTGTTGTTTCTTGTGTTAAATTAGTAGATTTGTGTAATCTTTATGGAGTAATATACTAATATGTCTAAAAGGTAAAGAAATGATTGAGAGGCGTGAAGATGCGCCTAATTTTATTCCTAAACATGCATGGCATGTTATCGTTTTTTTTACGGCTTGTTAGTTGTTAGTGGTTCACTTCCAGCATGGACTTCCAATTGGGCAGTATGCTGACCTGAGACCCGCCTGCTCCTCCTTTATCGCCTGAAGGGGTAAGTCCCGGGTGGGACTCAAACTTGAGACCTCCCCTAGCCAAACATCCCCTCCCAAGGCACCTTAAGGAAACCTTGGTGGCCAACTGAGCTAGCCCATACTTAAGTGTTTTTAATATTTTCTGTGTAATATTTTTACAAAAAAAAAAAAAAAAAAAATTAGCACATGTTTAAGTGTTTATAATATTTTCTGTGTAATACGTTATGTTTTGTTGTTGTTTTTGTTGGTTATCTAAGTTCTTAGTAATAGTCTATCCATGTTAAGTGAAGTTCTTCTAGTTTATGCACGTTTATAACATGGGATTTTTTCGTCATTAACTAGTAGATTTAAGATGATTGTCTAATGTTATACAAGTTTATAACTTGGGTAGTGTCTTACTGTTTTATTGGTATATGAGTATTTTCTAATGTAATGCTGTATATGTTCTTTATGATCGATATAAAAGTAAGCATTTCTGTTTACTGGCTGTGCAATTCCATAATTTGGGTGTTTTATTGTTTCTATATCATTATGTTTTTTGAAGATTTTATAGCCTTTTGTTTTGTTGTATACGATTATTTATACTTATTCTTCCCAGATAATAAAACTAGAACAACTCCAGTTTCGGATGTTCTATGAAAATTCCAATTTTCAATTCTCTATGTAATCCAAATTACGACTACTAAATGGATATACAGATATTCAACTTCTATCTGATAATGATTTTGTTGGCTCAGCTGAGGAGGTTGATCTCTCTTTGGACGTACAGCAGTGGCAAAACTTGACTGAATCTGAGAGACGATTCGTAAGCCATATTTTAGCCTTTTTTGCTGCATCAGATGGAATTGTTTTGGAAAATCTTGCTGCAAGATTTCTTAATGACATTCAAATACCAGAGGTAAAGTAAAAAAAATAGCACTAATTTCGGAGATATAAGTTATTGGACTTTTTTGGACATGTGACTAATTTGAGGTGTCGTTTGTGTGGATAGGCACGGGCATTTTACGGATTTCAAATTGCAATGGAGAACGTACACTCTGGTGGAGCTTCTTACACTACAAGTTCACTTAATATATGCTTGTGTGAGCTGTTTAACTGATTCATATTGTGTTATGTAGAGATGTATAGCTTGCTTTTGGAAACATTTATCAAGGATTCCAAGGAAAAATATAAATTGTTTAATGCAATCGAGAATATTCCTTGTATTGCAAGAAAGGCGAATTGGGCTTTGAACTGGATTAAAAGGTAATCCCCTTACCACCATCAAACTCTACCTATAAGTTTTGGCGATATATGCAGTTATGCACTAATTATCTGCCACTAAAACTGTATTGTATTTCTGTGCAGCTCTAATTCATTTGCAGAAAGACTAGTCGCATTTGCATGTGTTGAAGGAATTTTCTTCTCAGGAAGGTATGATATTGTAAAGAATTTATAAGGTATACCAAAATAAACGTTCAGAATACAAATTTTATGCATCAAGCACCAATAGTTGTAGATATATATCCCTTATATTTTAGCTGTCTAATCCACTTCACTTTCGTTTTTTCAGCTTTTGTTCAATTTTTTGGCTAAAGAAGAGGGGATTGATGCCTGGGTTGACTTTCTCAAATGAACTCATATCGAGAGATGAGGGTCTACATTGTGACTTCGCTTGTCTCCTTTACAGGTGAGCGTCCACATTGACAAAATGGGTCGGTTTGGTTGGTCTTTTTGTCAAATGGGTATATTTCTAACATATGGCATTAACTAAAATAGAAACGGGTCTAAAGTCACCTAAAGCATTTTTGAATGCTTGAAACTTCAGAATCACTCTATTTCAAATTAACAAATTTCATTTTTTTTAAAGATTACTCTCCTGATAGTATTAATACATTTAAGTATTTAACATTTTTGAATATCAATGGTCAAAGAAGAACTTGACATGTCGGCCGGTTTGAATTTCATGTGTTAAGATAATCTTAGAAAAATGTGAGCTTGATTTGCAGTTTATTACGAAAGAAGCTTTCTTGGGAAAAAGTCGATGAAATAGTGCACGAAGCTGTAGAAATAGAGACTGAATTTGTTTGTGAGTCTCTTCCGTGTGCACTAATAGGCATGAACGCAACACTCATGAGCCAATACATAAAGTTTGTTGCTGATCGTCTTTTGGTATGATTTATTTCCATTAACCTGACCAAAATGTCATAATCTTAAATCACAAAACAGTACCTCATGGAGTCGATTAACAGGTTGCATTGGGTTGTCAAAAGAAGTACAATGTAGAAAATCCATTTGATTGGATGGAGTTTATCTCACTTCAGTAAGTTGTTCATAATCTTTCATAAATTATATAAACGGCTTTGTGGTTTTCTGAAAACATAAATGTTTGTTCGACAGAGGAAAAGCAAACTTCTTTGAGAGAAGAGTGGGGGATTATCAAAAGGCGTCGGTAATGTCAAATCTTCAAGATGGTTCCCAGAATTTCGTCTTCAAAATGGATGCTGATTTTTAGCTCTGCACTAGATGAAAAAAATGAAAAAGGGTCATCTATTTTCCAAAGACTAGAGACAACTGAATACGGCTTATATTGTTTGAATTTTGATCATAAAGGGTTTCCGGGTATTGATTATTATACCATTGAAGAAACCTTATTTAGTGAGAAGTATAATTTTGTATTATGACAGTTGATTGCTATCCTTAATTCAATAAGTTGTAGTCTTTTAGAGTTGTTTTATGATACTTCCGAGATGTTTTAGAGAAACTGAAACCGCAACACTTTATTTGATATTTAGTTGATATAAAATGCATATTTATTTCTAAGATTATTACAAAGCGTTCAAAGAACGACGTCAAATTTTTGGATATACATTGGTTTAACTATTTGTGGCAAGTTGCAGCCCATAGCTCGGGACAACCTCTTAAAGTTTACTTACCCTCTCAAGATTACATTGCCTACCTGTTGTAGCATATGTGTTGTCCAAGGCATATAGGATGAGTTGATGTCATCTCTTTCCGGCTTATCAGTAAGAGGGTTTCGAATTTGATGATGACAACTTAATACCAAGTGTTGCGTTGCAGGAGTTTGGTCTAACACTTTATGGTTAGAGCATACAACAACCGTAGACACATGAACACCTGAATCGGTAGAGACTAGTTATAGTTTTAGCTTATTGTTTCCAACTCATGAAATATTTGCATTTCATGATTACTTTCATACGAATAAGAAAAATGCTAACACTTTTTGGTGAAATGTAATGGTGACCACCGTATATTATTAAGTATATGCAATTATTCACCTTTGAAGGGATATATATGCAATTCCCCTTATACATAGTGGTCAGCACAGTTGTGATGAGTAGAATGATTAAGAAATAAGTGCCAAGCTAAAACATAAGCATCAAAAGCATGTAAGATTTAAACACTCCAAGCGGAGAAGATAAGTGAATGATATGAACAATGTAAGCATAACATTAGGACTTTGCGAATTAAAGAAATTGTCTCTTGTTGCGTAAAGAAGCAACAACAGGGAAATTCGTGTCATTGTTGAAAGAATGACGATGTCCATGAATATATAATGTACCATAAAATAACAACAAAAAATGGGGTAGGCTTGTGTCTCTGTGTCGGTGAGCTCAAACCCCGTGGATTAGTCGGCCAAAAGATCGGAAATCATGGTTTAAAAAAAAGCATTTATCAGACTGTATTTGTATATGTTACTTAGAATCATTTTAGAAAAAACAGGGTTTACAATAGTGTTGCAGAGCATACTATTACAAAGTAAAGAATACAGTTTAGCAAGGACCAACTTGGTTCAATCTATGCATTATGTGGAAGATGGTTTATTTTTACAAAGCTATCCCCAAAACTTTCTTACATATTATTACCATTGCCTGTTTCGAGAGAATAAAGCTCTATCTTTCCGGAATGCAATCTTGAAAAACATATCTTGTTCTTCATCTTTAACGTTTTGGCTTCCATACATAAATATGTTTTATCACAAATACATATCATGTGTCTTCCTGTATCATCTATTTTCTCCCATTTACAAGCATCCTTATTTGGTATGAATAATTCGACGGATTCTCATACTCTCCCACAATAAGTAGTAAAAGATGTTAATCACATTTATATTCATGATCCCATTTCACTAGGAAACGTTCTGCATTTGAAGTGCAACAACTTATTGGGGCTTCCTTTAGAACACCGTCCCGAGTGAGATCATCATCGCCACAATTCTTTGAAAACATCAAGTCCTTTATCGTTATGCAATACGTAAACATCTTGATCATATAACACTAGAAAATGATAAAATATGGATCGTGGAGACCAAAATCTAAAGTAACACGCCAAGATGATTCTCGACCTACAAAGTGGATGTGAAGGTCGTTCAAACCTTTATGTAAATCCAACAACCATACAATGAGGAGAAGTAGTTGGTGCTGAGAAACCAAAGATGTCTAAATAACGATCCTGAGAAAGCTTGCGCGTATCACTTATGAATGGGTTAAAGAGAATGAGGGGTCTCTTGTCACATTTACGCATTAGCAGCCAACCAATTCTAATTCTCGAGGTGTTTTTATAAAAGACTTGTAACCAAACATCTGATCAATTAAAGTGATAGGTAGCTTTCCAATAACCATTAGCCAAGGTGAAAGTGATGAATATGCTTTACTTGATTGCTACATTGTATTATATGTGCTGTTAAATGACATAATAATTACTATGGATACTTATGATCTTCTTTTTTGTTCTTGAGTTTGATGTTTTAGTTAATGATAGATTACAACAGAAATTTACATGTGCTACACGTATTGTTTCTTTGTGAGAATGCAGATGTACATGGTACTATTTACAACACTACACTTATTGCAACATCTTTAATATTTGTTGACAAGTACACACATTGAAGACTGGCATTTTGTGAATGCTTTGAACCAAGACTAAACTACCACTACTTCATTCGAACTTCCGTTTTTGGGATTTTTAACAATGATAGTGTTTCTGGAGCAATGTAAACCATATTAGGGATATTGCTTTCCACAAGTAAATGATGTTTGAGATCGATACCGTAGCACACATGTCATTGGTATATAAAATGGGTGATGTTGGTGTATTGTTTCATGTTTGTTGTATAGTTAATCTTGTTAGTGGGTTATGTTATGCTTAGGCCCATTGTGTTAGTGTGAGTTCATTTTCATTTGTGATGTTATGGCGTGTTTAAAATGTCTGATTTTCAATGAAAAATGTATTTAATCGTTTGCACATGATATTTTCATGTTTAATTGTGTTTTCAAATACTGATCAGGTTTATCAGCGATAAAACACATAAGTTTAGTTTATCAAGCAAAATTTGAAAATTTGTAGATCATGTGGGTTTTTGTGCTATATTTAAGCACTTACACGCACGAGGAAGATGGACATTCCAAGTGCCACAAATTGTTCTTATACACGAGAATGCATTATGCACTCACGAGGGCCATTATGAGTTAAGAATTACGCCATTTGGTTTAACTAATGCTCATACCTTATTTCAATACGTGTATGTCGGAAAATTAGCATCTTTGTTTCGATCAAAAGCTTTTTACAAATCTGGTTTTAAAAGATGTTCGATTCTTTAAAACTAGTTGGATCTGCATGACGGCATGCATGATAAATATAGTTATATAATAAATATAGTAAATGAATTGCTAACCCAACTCTCCTCATGATTCTACTCATTAAGTGAATTCATTTCACAACACCCAAATGTATATGTATAATTGTATGTGTTTGTTTGGGTTTTCCTTATCTTTCCGTGACATCATTATTCCGTATATAAAAGACCTTCACAATCTCTTTCCGTCAAACACTTTCCCAAAAGTAAATGATTTTGATAAATAAAGTTTGTATTGATTGAAATAAAGGTTAAAGTTATAAAAATTGAATCAAAATAAAATAAACATACTAAAAATGTAAAATTAAAACTTATAAAATATATCAAAATGGATGTTGAATTAAAGAAAGACAAAATTTTAAAAAATATGATGAAATTAGATCATAAAAAATTAAACGAATTAAAGATATTTAAATTTAAAAATAAATGTGATTAATTAGTTAAAATTACACGTGTCACCCCATTATTGGGCTTTTATTTTAGTTTGTTAAATTTCTTCCTTTTTGTTATTTTTAGTTAGAGAAGTGGCACGTATCCAACGATTAGAGCTCCTTATCTTAATTTTTGTGGGCCACAACTTAAACGCTTTAAATATAGTAGTATAGATAAGCTTAACATTACATAGTGTCACCATCTTGTCTCCACAAGCTCACACTGCGGTGTTAGTACGAAGTGACCTTGCTTAACAAACCAATGATGTGAGTCGACTAATGAAAGCACAAGAAAGAAGAAGCATTAAAAGAAAATAAAAAATAAAAAAAAAAATGGTTTGATATATGTTGTGCTAAATGCCATTTATATTACTCTAGTTATGTATAAAAAGATTCTACACGCTTCGTAGATGGAGCATTCCAGAAAATTTCCTCCTAATATAGAATATCTTGAACATGATGGTTTCAAAACGTGCAAGTCATTACACTAGGCTTTAATTTATATGTTTGTGCTCTAAAATTAACGGCAATTAGAATTGTGATTTGAGCAATTGAGCATGTAGAATTTACATGTTCATGACGAAGTTTCAAGTCTCCATTGACTTGGTATTTGATTAGCACAATTTGATTAGCTCTTTTTTGATTATTAATAACAAATACTTTCCAGGTGTTAGGTGTGTGCTGTGAAGTTATTTATCAAACTTCCGCAATGAATAGTTTAAAGACATGTATGGGGTTTCAAAGTTTTTTTTTTTAAAACGGATATCTGACACAGAGAAAGATTACAATTGAGATATATATTCAAGTTTCAGATATATAGTCCAATCAAGCCAATTAGGGCTTGGTTTTTTACATCTATGTGAAATCCAACAATGCGATAAAGTTCTACTCTCATCTCCAAAAATGTTTTTCATAGAAGGTTTTGCATCGTAGGAGTAGCAAGTTCAACTCCGATATCTCTAAATGATCCGAACATCAAATCTAATCTTAACAGCCCATCCCTAACAGGCCTCCTCCAAGCCCACATAATGATAGTGAACTCATTAGAAAGCTTTCAACGATCCATTATGCAACACTCTTTATCTCTTTAACAATCTCCACCTGTAGGCGAAGTTTAATATCCCCGATCCACTTGTCATTCCAAAATTCAAGTATTACCAACTCAAATCAAACTATTCACACAAAGGTTACTAAAATAACATATTAATGATTTTTATCTTAATAGTTATAAGTTTCGTACACGCATAAAGTTTACACGTGAATCAAATTTATTTTAAAATACATGCATATAAGAATTTGTCAGTTTTTCATGATTTATAAACGTTAAATTACACGTACAATGTTCACACAATAAGTACAACTAATAATTATATTTTAACAAATTTATTTGGTGCGTACTTGTAAGTCATGCTTTTATTTTGATACTTAAAATCCCATGCATCTACAGATTTTTTGTATTACAATTATATTGATTATTGCTAACCGTGTTCTAGTTTTTGACCCGTGTATGCACGGGTTATTAAACGTAGATTAAGTTCGGACAATAAGTATAACTAATAATAATTTTTCAAGTATATTTGCTCGGATTTGAAAATATGGTAAAATTTATTTAATAATCTTATTATTTGAGTAGGTTAATTTGATATTTTAACATAATTCAAATTTATTAAAAATTATTGTTTATATATCTGATATTTAATATTGTGCATATAATCAATAATATGTAGGCATACGTTGGTGGTGTTTTTAGTATTATGATCAATTTAATAATAATAATAATAATAATAATAATAACAATAATAATAATAATGGATAATTCAAGTGTTAGAGGTGTGGGGGCTCAGTTGGTTTCTCGGCTCCCACTAATTTTTTTGTAAAATACTATGAGTTTTTAATAAAGTGATGATTTATAAAAATAACAAAAAAAACAAAATAATAATAATAATAATATATCTTGTAAATTCTAATTTCTTGTAAATTTTATGAGTTGCTAATAAAGTGATGTTTTTTAAAATATAAAATAAAAATAAAGCAATAGTTTATAAAAAGTTTAAAGTATATGGGATTTTTGTAAAATATATTATTTTTTTTTTAAATTATGGAATTGAGAATGTTACGCTTAAGTTCATAGAATTAGATTTAAAATTTTTTTTAAAATTTGAGATTTGATTGTAAATTTTATTAACTAATAATACAACGTTATTTACATGTAAATCCAAAAAATAATAATAATAATAATAATAATAATAATAATAATAATAATAATTAATAAATAAATAAATCCTTTTAAAGCCGTGTATATTTTCTTATTTTTTTTTCTCTACTGAAATTATCAATAATTTGGTTAAACTAATTCAATTTTAATTTTTATTAACCAATAAAAGAGATCAATTTTGTAATTAAGCTCTCCTATTATTAATAATAAGACGGATTGTCACAAAACATTTTTCTCTTATTATAAGTTACTCATTAAAATTGTTAGCTTTAAATGATTCACGGTCGGTTTTCTAACACATAAACAAATAATTATCTGATTATTACAAGTTTGCAACTTAAAAGATAAAAAACACATCCATCCAATATCTCTTATAAGGCTTATAATTGACATGTTTTATTCAGGGTATTAAAAGACGTGTTATGGCAGCGCTAAGGTGCCGTCATGACGCGAGGCGTGAACTCCACGTTGCGTAATAGATAAAAGCATCGACTATAGGTGTAGCGTAAAAAATCGCGAAGCGTGACACGTTTTTTTATTTTAAATATGATGAAAAAGGCTTTTTTTTAAAGAAATTAAAAAAATTACATGCAAGCATAGTTTATGATGTAATAAATAAATCTATAAATATTATTATACTTTGTGTCACTTTAAGTCACGCTTTAAAAAACGTTATGACTTCGCCATAACTTTTAAAATGTGAGATTTGGTCATGTCGTCATGATACGCCTCACGCTATTTACAAACTTTGTTTTATTTCAACTCATTATTAACTTTGGTTACTGAGAATCACATAATTATTTTTAGAGATGGTATCCAAGAACCCTCCCAAAATACTTTCAATAATATAGGGTGATAAGAATTTTGATTATATTCTGATTATAAATGTGTAAATGTGAAGTTGAGTCTGTTAAAAGCATTAGAACATTTTTAAACAACTTCAAGACAATAATGTTGCATTTATTGACAAATATACCATTTGGTAGCAATAAAGACAAATCATGCCAAACACACAGGATAAGTGGTCTATTCTTGTCAAAGAGTTTGATCATCCATCCTACCCAACATCTTTTGATTCTCTAACCAAATATTAATTAGGTTTTGCTTATATTATTTCCACTTAACTAATTGTCTAATTGTCACCTAACTTGAAGATAGTCATGGATAATTCAAGTGTTAGTAAACCTAAATTGAGTCGATGAACTAATTATGAGTTTATGTTATTAGCTAATCGAGTATCGAGCTTACATTATTTCCACTTCAAAGATTTAACTTTAATGATCGATCAGGGATAGATTTTAGGAAGGATTGGCTAGCTCATTCTTGTGAATGTACAATTGTACAATATATGCATATTCACTAAGATATCGTTCAAAAAAATCTATGGAGAACTAGGGTTTTTTTTAAGCAAGAAAACAATGTTTTCATGTTAATTAGAAGTTTAAGATCTATGCGCATACATGATTATTCGCTGCCACAAAAGTTCGAGACGAACTAGCTCCGCAGCATAAATACGTCCATGATGATCACCTCATTGTGCTTGGAATTTAGATTAGATTTCCAATAGATGTGCTACAATGACCATGATCAATACTGTACAATATAAGCTTAGCCATCACTATAAACTATGTTTAAAAGTCATTATCTAGTATATTATATCATTAATCGAGAAAACGTGTCAAGTATTATGGTCATGAAAGTTACATATATCACTTAATTAAGTTAAATTATTGGACGTAAGAAGATGTATATAAAAATTAAGCTAATGAGAACGCTACACAAACCGACTCTCACACACCATTGGTAAATCTCTTACTAATGAGAACGTCGATTAGATAACGATAATTTTGTTCAAAATTTAGTATCGGAAAAGAAGAAAGGAAAGCGATTAGGAAAGTGATTAGGTAAAACGTCGATTATTAGTTGTTTGGAAGATATCATACAATATAGAATTCAACGGCATAAATCATTATCATATGCTATACTAGGTATAATACCCGTGCACGCACGGGGTTACTTAAAAAGGGTTGTGTATAGTTTATTTATATGTCGGAATAAATTGTATATGAAGTATAACATAACCAGTATTAGCCTAAAAGAATTCATACTAAAATTTCGTAATTAATGTCTATGTCGGAATAAATTGTATATGAAGTATAACATAACCAGTATTAGCCTAAAAGAATTCATACTGAAATTTCGTAATTAATGTCTTTTGCAAGTACATTCCTCATGTATGCATTGACATGTCCCTTGACACACTGGGTAGTAGCCAGTATTAGACTAAAACAATTCATACTAAAATTTCCTAATTAATGTCTTGAGCAAGACATTCCTCGGTATGCATCGACACGTCCTCGACACACCCAAGAAGAAGTAATCGTCATCTTCATAATATTCTATAAATTCTGAATTTGCGGATTCCCAATCATTTAGCCATTCATTTTCCGTCATATTATTGTGTATATCGACATTTGTTTTTTGTTGTTTTGCCTTTGTCTTTAAATCTTCAACATCAGCATCTACAACATTAGAATTGTGTCTTTTTTTGGTACCACAAACTTTTGAAGCAGATTCTTCCGAACTTTTGTCATTTTCGTCTTCTGAATCTTCGATTATTATGATATCATTTGTGTTATAACCATATTTTTTTTGCAGGTTTCTTTTGCTTGCCATCTGCAGAGATAGAGTAATGGAATAATTAATTATATGATTTGAATGTACTTTTTTCAAAATGATTGTGAGGTTTTTTTTGTTCTAGCATACCTTGTTAGTGGTTGTTGACACCTTTTCTTGTGTGTTTGCATTGAAGGTAGCGGTTAGGTTTAGCTCAGGTTCTTTGCATTTTCCATTTGATATGTTGTTTTGTAATCTGCAATAAGACAATTAAAGATTATCATAGTGTAAAATTTTTTATGTTTATGTTATATTGTTCTTACCTTTCTTTGAACACAGATATGTGTTTGTTGTTGTCATTAATATAAATCTTCGATGCTTTGTTGATGCTTGATACTTGTTGTTTGTCTGCATGTATGATGTTGTTCAGTAATTGATTAGCGTATTCAAATTACATTCTAGGCTGCTTTTTTTACTCCCATTCTTTCCATTCAGAACTGTTATATCTTTATTATTAATCAAACGGCCAATCACATCTATAAAAAAATATAAAATACTATTAGAATGAACAATTTGCAAAATTTCATATATGTAAAAGGTTGAACAAAAGGAACAATACCGAAAGTATATGCTGTGTCGAATGTTGTATTGTTGAAGTCTTGGAAAGACAGAAGGTGCAAACCATCATCATCATCATCACTATTGCAGTTAAATTCTTGGCAATGTCGAACATTTGTTTTTTCACAAAGTGTAACTTATATTGATGTGGTGTTAACTTTGTACCATCAACGTTTTTTAACGTTGAAGTTTGAAATCAAGAAATCGTTCTCTTGCAAAAGTTTATCGAAATCGAGATGAATCCAAATTCTTATTGTAGCGTGAATGGTAGTACCCTATGTTTTTAACAATAAGTTAAAAAAGTATCGAAATTTTGAATAACAATAATATTTTATCTTAGAATTATAGGATAAAATTATAAAAGATTGGGAATTTATAAATACCTGTTCATCCTTAAAGATCATATCCATGCTTGCTAACGCTGGTGGATTGGTGTTAATGTAATATTGTTTCCATAGAGAAACAACCTTCACTTTGATAGTCCATCTATCTTTTTCTGAATTGACATCTTTGAGGAAAGATATGGTCATTATGAAACCTGTAAACAAATATGGAAAATTATAATGGAATGGAAGAAACTGTTGATTTGTTTGAGTATTTATAGATGTTGTGGTAGTCCAAGTTTATGTATAATTATGCTAACAGATAAACTTTAGTGTTTCCCAGTTTGTCTACAACTATACTAAATTGTATCAACAGATAACAGATAAACTTTAGTGTTTTCCCAGTTTGTCTACAACTATACTAAATTGTATCAACAGATATGCATAAGTTTATTTTAATAATATTTTAATGCTTATCTTATAGATAAATACAATATATATTTAAGATTAATCTTAATCACTTACAACAGAGTAATCTTTACTTCTGGAATGCACATGTTCTAAAACATATTTCTTCACAATTTCATGCAGGTTTTCAATGACTGCCATCAAAAAGTTCTGTAAACAAATTTGCAAAATCAAGCACATATCACTCTACGCATTCAATGCAATGATGATTACTGAATCAACTACTTATTAATCAACTAATCATCAATGAGCAATACATTTGACTTTTAATGTCAAATTTGCAAAATCAAGCGCATATCACTCTACGCATTCAATGCAATGATGATTACTGAATCAACTACTTATTAATCTCCTAATCATCAATGAGCAATACATTTGACTTTTAATGTCAAATATGCAAAATTAAGCACACATCAGTCTACTTCCATAAAAATAATTCACTTCTTATCTATCATTTCATTCATTAATATTAATCCCAATGGGATATTCTAGTTGTAGGACTTGGATTCTCCAAGAACACCCAAGTTCTTCGACCACCACAAGCACATAGCTCGCTTGGTTCCGAATCCGAGATACTTGCTCGAAATACATGTATTTACCTTTTGAAATTCCATGCATGAAATGAAAGCAAAATGTTTTGATTGTTACCTGGATTGTACTTCTCTTTTATCATTCTTAAAACTGCTAGGATGACAATGCGTGCCTCAACCTGTTGACCAATGTGCAAAATGTTAAACAGTAACTAATGAACTTGAAAGATTATGTAAAGCCCTTGAACATCAACAACTATAGATTACCTTTGTGAGCCCTTGAACATCAATAGGTATAGATTGGGCCTCTGCATTACCCTGTTTTACTTTCCCATATGCTAGTGAAACAAATGACGCTTAAGCTGGTTAATATCACGAAACCTAGCTTTTCTCTTTGAAGCATTACCCGCATTCTCCTCCACCTTGTCACATACAGTACACAAAAGCCTAAACATGGCCTTGATCATCTTATACTGTTCCAAATCATCAAAGTAGGATTGTGTATCTTGATGATACCAATACTGTCCAGATCGTCCCTCCTTATCTTATTACAGTAAAGTCATTTATAGTCTTAGTGTACTCCACTAAAACCTGGAAAACATCCCACAATCATACATATAAATCAGCAGTTGCCTGAAATCTGCGTGAATCGTTGTGCAAAACCGACAGTTTCTACCAAGTAAACGCCAAACAACTGAGCAAAGTAACCATGGCGAATCCTTGTGCAGTGACCCGATTGTCGATGTGAAATACATTTTTTTTTTCTTTTTTTTCAAAATTGATTTAACCCCAAGGAAAAAACTACTAAACATATTAAAAATAAGATAGACTGTATCACTCTACTCTAAAACTAAAACAAACTTCAGCAACATCCTCTTAAAATCTACGATTAACATTGCCACATGTAGTATGCAAAATGTCTCTTTAATTTGATCATTGGTAATTTTAAACCACTTATACTACATGTGGCAATTTCAACACATTTGTCTACAAATGGGTCAATTTCAGTTATATGGTAACATGTAATCAGATTCAATATATCAGTTATTTATAAGCATATTGGGTTGTTGGCATAGTGACATGTCAGCGACCCAACAAACAACATTACCCATTTTGACCCAACCATGTTTATGACTCGCTACCTAACCTGCTCAATCTACACCATTTGCCAACTGAAATTGCTGCGTGAGTAAACAAAGATGTGTCTCATGCATACTTTGTTCTTCCTGTTATCCCACCAATCTACAGGATTGGTAAAGTAAGCTTGCCATAGTTCCTCCATTCATCATGTGGCTGCATATTTTTTTTGCTTTATACCTGCAACCAAATATATATATAAACAAAGTGAGCGTATGTTCCTTATATGACAACGAAAACAAAAATGTCGGGATAGTTGTTGGTATTAAATCATTGTTCTTCATATAGCAAATGCCAAAAAATTACATCAATATACTTTTCGTAATGATCCCACCTGGAACATCCTCTTTAAATCTACATGTTGGCATAGTGACATGTCAGCGACCCAACAAACAACATTACCCATTTTGACCCAACCATGTTTATGACTCGCTACCTAACCTGCTCAATCTACACCATTTGTCAACTGAAATTGCTGTGTGAGTAAAAAAAGATGTGTCTCATGCATACTAAACATATTAAAAATAAGATAGACTGTATCACTCTACTCTAAAACTAAAACAAACTTCAGCAACATCCTCTTTAAATCTACGATTAACATTGCCACCTGTAGTATGCAAAATGTCTCTTTAATTTGATCATTGGTAATTTTGTACCACTTATACTACATGTGGCAATTTCAACACATTTGTCTAGAAATGGGTCAATTTCAGTTAGATGGTAACATGTAATCAGATTCAATATATCAGTTATTTATAAGCATATTGGGTTGTTGGCATAGTGACATGTCAGCGACCCAACAAACAACATTACCCATTTTGACCCAACCATGTTTATGACTCGCTACCTAACCTGCTCAATCTACACCATTTGCCAACTGAAATTGCTGCGTGAGTAAACAAAGATGTGTCTCATGCATACTTTGTTCTTCCTGTTATCCCACCAATCTACAGGATTGGTAAAGTAATCTTGCCATAGTTCCTCCATTCATCATGTGGCGACTCGCACATGACAAAATCTTAAAGTGAAACAATAACTCATCTAAGAATCAGGGTATAGAAGGAACAACCACATGACCTCAGTCATCTAAGAATCCAACGTCTAAAATCACTTTTGGGGCTCCTTTAACATTCCTATAGTGAGCTAAAAGGCAGTTATACACATCTTACCATGAATAAAAGATTTTCAAAAAAGATCAATATCTATGTGATTCCTAATTCAATATCCACAAATCCCCACTCCTACTCAATTTTCAAATTTAATATAAAAACACAAACTTTAATCATAAGAGGAATAAAAAACATACCCAAATTAATCAATATATGAAAACCCTTACGACTTTTATATTGACTTTTGACCTGGATTGATTGAATTTGTTCATCGATTAGGCCATCAATCTTTATACCAAAGAACAATGGATATTGAATTTGTTCGATGATTAGGCCATCAATCTTTACACCAAAGAACAATGGATCATTTGTACCATGAATATGTACCAACTTAATGACTAAACAAAAGGGTATCCAAGAACAACATAAAATTTAATAGCTAATGTTTGGGAAAAGAAAAACATCAATATTCGTAAAAAAATGATTAGGTTATTGTTCTTCATGATTCCAGAGTGTTTTGATTAAGTGTCGATGTTATTGTTTAGGTTATGTATGAATCAATGGCTATGATCCATGGTTCCCTTTCTTATTCTAAAAAGTTACAATTGTACCCTTGTGAATTAAACAATTGCTACCTAACCCATGTGTTTGTTTGTTTTTTAATAAGTAGTTTTGTAAACGTTTTTTTCCAAACGTTACCAAATCGGATTCAATTTTGATTTTTAATCGACCAATCACGCCGTTTGATTTTCTTTGCATTAAGAAAATCACCTCTCCTATTGGTCTAATTTTTTTCGATGGTAAGACTTTTACAAAATACTGAAATGATGTAATTCTTTTATTATATAAAAGATTATGTCTTGATCAAGAAAGATAAGATAGCAAATCAATGTTAGTTTTATTGGTCATTTTCACGTAGGACTTGGTTTACTAAATCAGTTTTTTTTTTTTTGTCTTTGGTAGTCGAATTCTTTGACTATTTTCTTATATATTGTATAGCTAGTGCCTCAAATCAAAGTTTGGTAGACTCTTTAGATTAAAAAGACACACGATTTTACTTATGTCGTGATCATTTGGCCTCCAACGCCTTGAACACGTCAACACAAACTATATCGACTTAGCTCAAATCGAACACAAAACCTTCTTTGAATACTGTAATGACATACTTATTTTGAGACAAACATAAATAGTAAGGTGAACACTATTTATAAGATGGATGGAGTATCTGAAGTTAACACACTCGGTTTTGGTAGTTTCAAAACTTTAGTGAATGAGTCAAGTTCATCCTTTATAAAAAAGAATTTGTCTTGATTAAAAGATTGATTATGCATAAATTAATAGTCAAGTAACTTTTTCGTCTTAGATGGATTAATGAAACTTATCTAAAAAGTACTCGTATATAACAATATGGAGTATTACATTGCCATAAGCAATTGACCAACATGTTAATAAAAGGATGTGTCTTGGAGGTGATTATAAAATACATAATCTGATTTATATTGAACTTATCAAACCTAAATAAATAAGATACATCAGCAAAATCTTCCATAATCTAATGTCATCCATCTCCAAAAGAAGTCAACCATTTGAATTGGTATTCTCCAATATAAAACAATTTCATAAAACTATCTTAAAGAAACTTTTAAATAAGAGTTGAGACTTTAAAAGTTTCTATTAGTAATAAAATATTGAGTTGGTAAACTTTAAACACCATTAACATGCCAAATAAAGTCAAACATAGTTAGTTAAACATAGTTAAAACTTAATGTACTAATTTTCAACCATGTTATCTTTAAGTCATTTTTTTTAGATAATTGTCAAAATAGTTTTATTATCGATACACCCTTGATAAATCATATAAGTTTTTTTTTTCTTTCTCAATTCATTAAAAAGATTGATATGTGAAAGCAATTTTGATCACTAGACGAAAACTAATAATTGATGATCCACTCACATATTAAAATGCACAAAAACATGACACATTTCTAAATGGGGAAAAAAATAATAATGAGGGAATGTTGAAAGGATAAGATGGCCCTATAATTACATTGATATGTGGTGGTGGGTTGGAAGCCATCAAGGCTAAAAGTTAACCATGCTTACCAACCAAGTTACAATCATGAAAATACAAAAGTTATGATAAAGTGATACTGCATCAACCCTTCAAAATTTCCCATATTTTTATATTGTAATTTTACCAATGTTCAAAGTGGGTATGTTTGATTTGGAGCATGGATTTTTAAAAAAGATATTATGTATAGGGTTA
Source organism: Chrysanthemum lavandulifolium (assembly GCA_022545495.1). Taxonomy (NCBI): domain Eukaryota; kingdom Viridiplantae; phylum Streptophyta; class Magnoliopsida; order Asterales; family Asteraceae; genus Chrysanthemum; species Chrysanthemum lavandulifolium. The sequence goes on along the minus strand of CM040238.1, from coordinate 39,211,478 downwards.
TAAATGTTCGTTTTATTAAACATTGAATTTGAGTTTGAGCTTGACTCAACAAAGTCGAGTTTTTATCGAGCTCGAGTCCGAGCCCAATAAACGACCTCGAAACATATAACGAGCCAAACTCGAGCTTTTAATAGCTCGAGCTCGAGCTTTTCGAGCCTTCAAGAACACATATAGTTTTATTATACATATTTATATAAACAACTTAAAGTCTAACGTGAATGTTGGTATAATAATTAAATATTTGTAAAAGGACTATTTAAACCCTAATTATCTCGAATGTTTTGTATAAGTTTTTTGCTCTTGAGTTGATCGTCCGTTTCTTGAATTTATTGATGAGTTTGGCTATCGAATTTGATGTTTATATATAAATTCAAACTTTTCGAGCCTAGCTCGAACCTTACTCGAGCCGAGCTTGTTCTACCGATTAAAGTTTAGTCAACCCATCGTCGTTCTCGCCTCATCTTGTAATTATCGAGCCGAGCTCAAGCCCTGTCAAACTCGAGCTCGACTTGACTCGATTACAGCCCTTGTGTATATATACATTAGCCATCGTTCACGACGACGTGCTATTTATGATTTTTCATATAGCAAACTTTATTTATCAAATATCTAGCAAATATTGAGCGATTTCTTTTTAAAAAAATACTGATAAAAGGTCTCCAAATTACAAAGAAAATGAGCCAAATATTGTAATACTTTTGACTAACCAAGTTACAAACAAAATGAGCCAAATATTGCAATATTTTTTACTAACGAAAGATTTAAAAAAAAATGAAGTTTAATATATATTTTTTAGAAAAATAAAATAAAATTCAAAACATACACTTAAACTATTCAGCAATTTACAAAAACTACCTTTGACTTTATTAAAAAAAAGTGCAGCACCCCTCATACTAAGTTACGAATTACGAAAATTATCTTGTACTATTAACTATTTACGATTTTATTATATAACAAATAGATATTATTAATAAAATATTTAACAACTCTATACCCTTTTTTTTTAATATATCGAAGAGCCAAATATTACAATACTTTGACTAGCAATTTATAAATACTACCCTTAATTTATTTCTTTAAATTTGTATATTATATATGAGTCACTTTATTTTGCTTACCAATAAATTCATGCTTCCCAAAGGACAAATCCTCATCATCCATTTAGTTTGATCTAATGATGGGGATTAACCTAAGATTTAATATGTCTAAACTTAAGTCCATGTTTTTTTTTTTGTATTTTTGTCTTTCTTTTTTATTCATTTTTTTTTGTTTTTTATTCTTATTCACGTTCTTTTTCTTTAAATTAACCTTTTCTTTTTTTTTTTTTTTAATTCGCGCTTTTTTTATTTCGTGTTTTTTCTTCTATTTCATACGCCATCCGCTTTCACACATTCTTATATTTTAAATCTGTTTTCTTTACATTTCGCCTTGCTTTCATACGCCGCCTTTTTCATACGAATTAAATCCGCTTTCACGTTTTAGTCCATTTTCTTAAGTTTTCGCTCGTTTTCACGCTTCGACTATCACAAGTGATTTATGTGATATTCAGAATATCACTTGTGATTATCTGAATATCACTTTGTGATATTCTGAAAAACACAAGTGATGTTTTGTTAATATCACTTTGTGATTTTCTGAATATCACATTGTGATATTTTGAATATCACTTGTGATTTTCTGAATATCACTCTATGATATTATGAATATCACTTTGTGATATTATGAATATCACTTGTGATTATTTGAATATCACTTTATGATATTCTGAATATCACTTGTGATTTTTTGAATATCAATTTGTGATATTATGAATATCACTTGTGATTTTCTGGATATCACTGTGTGATATTTTGAATATCACGTGTGATTTTCATGTTACAAAACATTAGTTGAAAATCACTCATGATATTCAAAAATCACTACAGATTCGAATCACATGTCGATATTCGAATATCATAGAATATCACTTGTGATATTCAGAATATGACATAATATCACTTGTGATATTCACAGTATCATTTGTGATATTCAAAATATCACTTGTTATATTCTGAATATCACATAATATCACTTGTGCTATTCAGAATATCACTTGTGATATTCAGAAACGTTTAAAAACGGCCGAAAACATTTAATAACGGACGAAAATGTATGAAAACGGACAAAAACGTAAGAAAACGGATGAATATGTATGAAAACGTTAAAACACGTATGAAAACGGATGAAAACGTATGAATAATAGACGAAAACGGGCGAAAACGTATGAAAACGGACGGAAAATAGATGAAAACGTATGGAAACGGATGAAAACGTATGAAAAAGAAGAAAAAAACGTGTATTAAAAAAAACGTAAATAACATGAATTAAAAACAAACAAACAAACAAAAGAAAACGTGAATATAAAAAAATGTGAATTTGAAAAAAAGTGAATATTAACAAAAAACGCTTAAAAAAAAAAAAAAAAAAAAAAAAAAAAAAAAAAAAATGTGTATAAAAAAACAAAGGACAAGAAAAAGATATGGACTTAGGTTTAGACATATTAAATCTTAGGTTAATCTCCACCATTAGATCAAACTAGATGGATGGTGGGATTTATCCTCGATAAGATCAAAATAATAAAAGATTTGAAAATTTCTCTATTATATATATATATATTTATTTCAAACTGTTACTTTTTTTAATCTTTTTATATAACAAACATTGTTTATCAAATATTCTAATAAATGTTTCGCAATTTTTTTTAATGAGAATTGATAATGTTAGGTCACCATAAGTTAACACAAGGATCAATATGTAAGAAGTAAGATGAAAGAGAGATTGGTTGAACAAACACAAACACACACGTATGAGTATAATAGAACTTTAGGCGTAGGATATGATTATGAGTAAACAACCAACCTTCAAGAGAAGGTTTACATGTAGTATTTATAGGGAAGGGAACTAGGGCAACATGTCTAGTCCCTTCCTTTATTATTGGGCTTGGATCAAGGTTTATGGGCTTTCTACATAAGCCTTGCCATTAATAACTAACATAAAAGCCTAGTTTAAGCAACCTATTACATATTAATTACTAACACTTGAAATACAAGTCAGGAGTGATTCCAATAATCTCCCCCTAAGTGTTACTAAGTAAATGATGACTCTAGCAATCTTGGATAAGTTGTTGGTGTTGATGTAATTGCTGTTGCTTTGACGTCTTCTGACATTCCTCTTTCTTGTGAGAAGAAGTGCCTTGATTCCAACAATCTCCCGGTGTGAGGATCTTGTTTCTTTGAAGTTTTCGACTTTGACGCCTTCGTAAACTTTGTTCTTTGTTCTTTGTTCGGGTGTGATATGGTAATATTATGTTGTTGTTGTCTCGCATCAGTCCGCTTCGTTGCTTAGATGTTCCACGCCTTTCTCCAACATGCTCACACACTTTGACGTTGGATTTCGGTGTTGATGTAGTTCTCTTAGTCTTTAAACTTTGCGATTCTTTGGCTTTAGTAGAAGAATCATTCGAATTTTGTGTTGCCTTCGAGAGAACTTCAAATTGTGTTGTTGTTGGTATGAGCATGTGGAGAATCAAGACGATCATCTCCCGTGAGCATCCATAAGAAGAAAACATAAGAATGGGTTAGTGATAAACACCAATCGATCAACGTGGTCGTTTCTTAGAGAATTGATCACTACGATTGTTCTTCGATGAATGTCTTGATTCCATTCACCTTGGTCGGCGAATCACCGTCCAAATCCCATAAGGGACAGCTATGGCATTAATTTGAACAAGTTCAAGTAATGACCCACATCTTTAGGACTCAATTCTTGAAAGGAATCTCCTTAGCGGATTTCTAGCACTTATAAGTTCGAACTTGAGCGTGTTAACAAAGATAGTGTGAAAACACATATCTAATTCTAGCAAAGGTCGTTCTCGAACTGAGTCCTCAAGTAGGATAACATGATGTACCGGCACACCCTACAGCTTCGTGAGTCACCGAGGTACATCAAGCATCACCCCACGATCGTAGACCGCTTTGAGATAACACTAAGCGCCACCCACGAGGAGTTACCGGCGACCTCACCGTCGTGGTCGCTTGATGTTGACCGGCGGGAGTTTCCATTCAATCACCGAGATTACAATTGTGAACCCCTCATAAATGTTCTCGACAGATTGCTAAGATCCGTAGGACTCGATAATGTATCACTTGCCCTTAATGTTGAACGACAAGTGATGAAATGTCAAGTGTTCCTAAGAGATCTTTTGATGAATCTCGTGGCTCTAGACTCAATAGTGCGCTTTGGTTTTCCCGGCGGAGACTAGGGAGGGGTCTCTTCTTCCATACCAAAGAATCTCTAAGAGAATGCCGATAGTTTATGTAGAGTTCCCTGTGAGAATGAAACAAGCTTCTGTTGAGAGAAACTTGAGTGACTAAGAGGGTTTAGTACATGCGTCACTGGATCCATGACGACTTTAATCTTCAATACCGGTGTCATTTTGTGATAACCAATAGCATATATATTGAACCCGGTGTCTGCCCTAAGTTGAATAATTTGGAGGGCTATTTCTTTTCACCCTTTTCTTTACTTTTGTTTTTAATTCTTCAACTCCTTCTTTCTACGATTCTCATTTTCTCCTTTTTATTATCATACCTAAGGACTTCTAAATACTAACTATTGGTGGTGTCCTTGGGTAGATCCCTCCGGCTCTGGCAGATCAAAGGACGGTTATTCCTAACCTTTGTCACCTTATAACTCCATGACTATCCTACGTTGCCATAAAACCATTTTCTTGAAAATCTCTCAAAGTGTTTATGATTGAAAACATTTTGTAACACTTCGAGAGTTTTGTATTTTCAGAAATACTCCCCCTTCACATGTGCTCAAGTGTTTTGACGTAATCGCATGCTAGGGTAGAGCTCGACTATTGAATTGATCGACTCAAGATAGACAATTCCCATGAGACACGGTTACATTGCATAGTTAAAGAGATACATTTTCGACTTTTAGGTGACAACTAGCTCTAATAACTACCTTGAAGATGTGGACAAACCTCGAAGGTTGTCAAACCCGTCAAGGTTCATGTCTATCAAGAGTTTCTCAAGAGGTACAATCTACTCGGATAAGTCTTGAAGACAAATCTTTCGATGTATGACAGTCGATCTCACAATTCATGGGTTAAGTCTTAGCACACGAAGATTCCATCATATTTGCAACATATTTGTATCACACAATTTTTCTCCCCCTCAAAAATGGCATATATGTGTTATTTTTGATGAAATTTTTGATATCGAATATGACCATTTCGAGTTTTGTGGGAAGATTTCCACGAAGAACGTTTTGTGAACAAATAGTTGTTAGCAAATACTCCCCCTCAACAAGTAATATTAACTTTTGAGGCTTTGAAAACATAAGGGGAAGTACTTATTCTTTTGAGCAAAACTTTTAAAAGTGAAAGTTTTGATAAGTTTTACTCAAAAGTAAGAAGCTTTCGCTCTTTTATAAGTATTATGGCACTGATGCGTACCACATGGTCCTTTCATTACAAGTACGGGTTGTACACTGTTATGTGTGCACAAGCCATTATCAATATACAGATCAAATAATCCAAATGTTTAATCAAGATAATGAAAAGAGATACCAGATAATCAATCAATAAGACCAGGAGTTCTCTCTTGACGTTGATAACCCGTAAGCGAGAAACTCTGTCTTCCACCCACAAAGCTTTCAAGATTCCGCATCTGATCACGATGAAACAACCTTTCATCCAACCGTTTGATTATCTTCTTCACATCCCTCCTTTCCTCAGAATTCCATCTTTTCTTCGACCCAATTCCTTGCTGTATCTCCTTTAACCGATACGCTAATCCATCACGAACCTTCTTCAAAGTGTGATCACAGAACTTGTTAACCTCGTTGTACGCCAAGAAGCAGTTATGGTGAAGCTCACTGCTGTAAACAACTCTAAACTTCGGTTTCTTCAAAATGGTGTACTGAGATAGTTGGTTGATGTCGAAAAAGTGTAGCAACGGTTTAGTGAGATTGACTTGTTTCTGGTAAGATTCCACAGCAAGTTGAATATCTTCAACACGTTCCTGGATCACTCTGCTTCTAATGAATATCAACAATGACGTGATGTTCTGGAGTTGAATGTTGGTGGAGAATTGTCTCATCCGACCTTGTACCTTAGCAAGGTACATGTCTTCGATGTCGCTGAGCGACAACCTCGTAAAATCGCCTTCAAGAAGTCATATTCTTGCTCGTCCTGGCGTTTGACTTTGATCTCCTGCAGGAATGAGTAATCCCACTTTGTAGCCAGACTGACATTCATGATATCAACGATCCTTTTGTCACTGAACACCTCTTTGTATGACTTCAGAACTTGGCAGCTTCTGTAGTATAGTCTTCTCCTTTCTGGCCAATGATGAATGCCATACTGTGCATCAAGGTCATAATTCACCACGTTGTCAACGGACATTCTTGTGGCTTCTTCTTCGTTGGCAACATTGTTGGAGAAGACTGTTGTTGGGATGTTAAAGGTGAGTGGCGTAGCATACTTCTTGGTGATGTCGCTACCGTGCTGCAGAAATTCCAGGTCATTGTTGAAGAAGTATTGGTAGGGAATCTTGGGTTGTGTTGGTCGACCAATGGTTGGTAGTTGTTTTGTCCAGTCTGTGTAATATGGAGTCTTATCCTGTCTTGTGAAATCAATGTTCGATTCAGGGTTGAGCCAATCAATGTTGTTAGACATAGTTCGTGTGATGTTGTCGAGATGATATTCGACTTCAATGGCACTGTCGGAGTCGCCTTTTTAGCGCTTGAAACGCATCGTTCTTGATTCGCGAACTCCCTTTCGTCATCTTCTTAACTTTGAATTTATCCTGGATAATCTTAACATGCTCCATAGTACGACCATCTACTGGTTCTTGGCCTTCCGGTAATCGAGGGGTGGCATCAACAAGCTTGCTAAACCATTTGTATTCTTCAGTATCATCTTCATCCAACCATGATACAACTGAGGTTGATCTTTTATTCTTTGGCTTGGAGGATGATTCTGGTTTTTGCTTGGTTGATGTTCCAGATGAGGGAGGTTGTTGGGGCTCAGGAATTTCTTCGTCGTCACCACCAAGTATTGGAAATGATCACCGCTTCGATGGTGGTGGAGACTCGAGTCCCGAGGTTTGTCGAGAGTATGAGGCCGCTTAGATGATCTTGTTGTGGTGGTGGTCTTTGGTGGAGGCATAGATGAGGACTCGCCGCTTTCTTTGACGCTTAGCCTTCGATCCTTGTCCGTATCATCATCGTCTCTTGGTCGTTTTTCCTGACCAACGGCTTCCTTGCAAGTTGTCTTAAGTTGATATGCAAGCAATGCCTCAAAGAGTGTTGACTCATCATATGTGAAAGATGAAGATCGAGGAGACATCTACATAATCAGATGTGAGATCAAGTCAGCTTCAGTGACGTTAGGAGGCTGAACTGGTCAGGTTTGCATAACCACTGGTGTTGTTGTAATTATTTGCCTGAGCATTGACTTCAGATAATGGTAAAGTTGTTTTGCAAACATTTCTTTAGTTACACCAGGGACAATGTCGAGAAGGAACTTATGAGTGTATTCCCTAATCGTCTTGTCCATTTCACCTTGAATGTCTCTGTTGAGAAATTGCTGGATTTGTTCTCTTTCCTCCGTGAACTCGTTCATCACATTAACGAGTAAGTTAACCTCGTCACCACCGATTCAACTTTTTGTTAACCACATTGCGTTTTCTTGCTTGCTTGACAGCCTTAACAATCTTGGTTTTGGCACGAGATGCCCAAGTATGAGTGGGTTTCTTGACCGATTGGAAGATGATCCGTGGTTGTTTTATCGATGGTGGTGGTGAGGAGTGAGATGATGACTCGCTTGTAGACGGGTCTTGAGGTGGCTCAAGATTGTTCCGGTCAGGTTCGTGGTTATCTTGAAGATAGTTATCGCCTTCTCTTGAGCTCTTGCCTCTTCCTCGACCTTTTCCTTAGCGGCTTTCTCCACATCTTCATCGCTTATCTTCGCCTTTTCATGTTCCTCTTCCTCAAAGTCGAACGGGACTTCATACTCTTGTTGTTGTTGCTCTGCTGATTCCTTAGTGGTGGTACCAGTTCCCTTATCGGGTTGATTAACCGCATCAAGAACTGGTGTGATTAGAGCTCCACCACCGGAACCTCCAAGGCCTCTTATTTGCTGAAGGTTGAATTCCTTAGCAACATGCTCAATTCTCAGCTGCTTAAGAGTTTTGCGGTATTGCTGTTGTTCATCCTTTGGGTCAATTTCTTCGTCAGAACTTTCTTCTTCTTCTTCAGCCACTGGAGTTTTCCCTTTGTCTGATTCAGCACTCACTGGTTTGTCTTCTGACCTCAGTGAGGTTGTTTCATCCAGAGAAATTTGTAATAGTAAACCACCTCTTCAGACTCTGTTTCTTGATTCGACGTCCTCTAGAGTATCTTCGTGTTTAATTTGAGAACGACGATCCGAGTTGGAACTCTTTTCTTTCGAGAAGGGTTCCTTTTGGGATACTGTGAGCACCCTAGTGCTTTCAAGACTACCAATACGCGACCTCCTGGTCTTCCCGACAGAACATCTAAAGTCTTTTCATCCATAAACCTACTTTACCGCACTCATCGCTTCTTGATATCGTAGATACGATGGAAGACTTTTGATTGCGCTGCTGAGAAGGCGCCCAAGAACATCAACTTGCTTCTTTGTTGATGAGTCCCAACCGACGATGTTTAACGAGGCTCATACAACACGAGTGGTTCTTAGGGTCATTAATTCTTAAGGGATGTCCCGATGTTTCCGAGAATATTATGAATCAACAACTTCGTATCCGATAAAGGGAACCTTTGACCCAGGCTTCTTGAGATGTGACATCATATCTTCCTATATCGACTTGCATAGTCAATGTGTAGTTTGTTGACCATTCCCGAATGTTTGCAGTGCATGAGTTTTGATGCTCATGACCGCCGCCTCTTATCGGCTGCACTTAGCGATCATAATGTACAACGCCCTCCAAGGTTGTGGAATGTTCTTCAAATCGATAGTGGAATGTTTGGTGATTACTCCGCGCATTCATCATAACCAATGTCGACCATGAATTGCATTGTAACCTCTTCATTTGAATTGCCACATAGTCGTGATAAGGATATAAAGGTACACTTTTGAGGGTCATTTAAGCCCTTAATCGACCACTTTTATATCCGCTATCGCTAATTTCGCTCCTTTTCACTTTTTAGGTCTCTTGAAGGCAAATTGTCGGAATGACACTTATTAGGACCTAAAAGGCGTGAATATATGAAGAAAATGGCCAAGTCAAGATATGGACATTCAAGTCATTGAATTAAAGGTGACGCGTCACGCTAGAGGGATGGCGCCGTCGCAACGTGTTCTAAATTTGTGACGGCTCAAGAGCTTAATTGTTATTTTGCACCGACGCCGTCGTGTTTTAAAGAGTAGGCCACAACAACCGCATCGCCTAGATTTGAAGAGTGACGCCGTCACAAGTTGTAACTCTATATATAGAATTCAATTTTCGACTTTTAGGAGGTAGTTTTGTGGAGTAAAACCTAATAAAGATTTTTGGTCGTCTTGGGCAAGTATCTTAGGGTTCTCATACCCTATTTTACAACAAGATAAGTAATTTACTTCATTGATTCAATTATGTCTTCAATTGTATGTGTGTATGCTTGCATGTTTTCCATGTCCGGCTAATTTACTTGTGTGTTTGCTTAGATCTATGAAACCTAGGTATTGAATATTGATTGGTTGTCTCTTATCTTAATTGTAATTGACCTAGAATTGCGACAGGTCATTCATTTTGTTTTTAATGCTTGAGTAATCTTTGTGAACATTAGTTTATAATCGCCTAGAGTTGTTGTAGGCTAAAATCCAAAGATAACCTTAGAGTTAGTTTATGAATCCTAGAGATTTCAGAGGCAATAACCTTAAGGTAGTCTCAAAGAGTTAGGAAGAAAGCATACCCTACGACTTTAGAAGACACAACGCTGTTAAGAATAAGGACGTAATAATTCAACCATCAATAGGAGATAACCAGGGAGTAATAGCATCTAGGTAAACACATCTTTAATCATCATACGAGCACACATCAATTAGACATAGACTACCCCTTAGCTTAGTTAATTAGATAATTAGAATAGTAGAGTAATCGGTAGAAATAGCAACCCCCAAATCCAATGCCCCGAGATTTGTAATTTCAATTTTCTAAAAAATATAAAAAAGATAAAAAAGTAATCTTCCTCAACCCCAACCTTAGCGTAGTAACTTCTCACTAGCATTCCTATTCCCCTAGAGAACGATATCAATCCTGAGGCTTACCGTAATACTACACTACAAAGATTAGGTTCATCGCCTAGGTGGTTGAAAAACTTGCTCGAAAAAGGAAGTTTCCTTTGACCCGAACGCGCGTTGTACGCGTATCAAGTTTTTGGCGCCACGCGGGAATAGAATAGCTAGTTAGATTTCCACCTGCTTAGGTTCCCTTCCTTGATTCCTATCAAGTAAGATTTTTCTCATTTTTAGCTTCCTCGTAGTCTATCCCCCTTATTCGTGACCTTTGTTAGTAATCCTATCACTTTTTATCATGGAAGGTAATAATCAACCCCCACTCATCAACCCACCACCAAATGACCCACCAAGAGGCTGTACTCTTGGTGAATACTCAAGACCAAGCCACCTAAGCTATAAGAACACCATTGAGCTTCCCGACCAAGCCCAAACTATAGCCCTTCGATCCGACACCATCCGGTTGGTGCAAAACGGATGTGCATTCCATGGACTTCGTTCCGAAGATCCTAATCAGCATCTTAAGGATTTCCTTAAAATCATCAATTCCATCGACCTCGATGCTACTACTCGAGAGACCACGCGCTTGCGTCTCTTCTAATTTTCTACGGGACCAAGCTAGTAAGTGGCTTGAGCGTCTTCCCGCCGGCTCCATCTCAAGTTGGGATGATCTCACCTCTCGTTTCCTTGCCCAATTTTTCCCACCGGGGAGAACTACTAAGCTTAGACGAGACATCTTGACGTTCTAACAACTTCAAGGCGAGTCTTTCTACGAGGCATGGACCCGATGAAAGGACTTGCTCCAAAAAGGCCCTCATCATGGCATTGATCTTTGGCTTCAAGTCCAAATCTTTTATGACCATACCTATTTCATCACAAGGCAATCCATTGATAGAGCCGCCGGTGGAAGGCTTAGCAACTCCAACGCAGAAGAATCATGGGATATTATAGAAGAGCTTGCCGATCAAAGCAACAAAATTGAGTGAATCCATGAAACCCCGTTAAAGTGGTTAATGCCATATCGATTCCTCATGAGTCTTTCAACGTCACTGAAGAGCAAATGAGTGCTCTTGAGAGAAGGATCGATTATCTAATTGAGAGGCAAAGGAGAGTTCCTGAACCAACCCCTCGAGCAATGGTTAATTCCTCTAATTCCGCCAACCACCCAACACCTTTCTCTGAATCACCAAGCCTTGAGCAAAATCTCAATTCCGAACGGCGCTTCCGTTCTACTTCTCCAATACCACTCTCACCGAGCTTTAAGGAACAAATGAGAGAGTACGTGGCAGCCTATACGGAAAGATTAGCAAAATCTGAAGAGGAGGTTTATAGGGAAAGGGAGGAAATGCAGGCAAAAATGACGGAGATGATGAACTTGGTAAAAGAGTATACTAAGACGAAGGTTCCCAAGAAGGTGCTAGTAAGAGGCGATGATCACTCCCCCCACTTCGTTTGTTAATGCCATCTCCCTTGTACCTGAGGAAGATGGAATAGTTGAGAAGAAGGAGGAGGCTGAAACCAATGATGAACCCGAGACCATTGAATACTACTGATGTGCTCCGGTTGGTGCAAGTTTTAAAAATTTATAATCACGAATTAACCGATAACCTATTAACACATACGAGCAAGTATACTCGTCTCATAATAGCAAAGTTTTGGTAAGTCGAGATCGTCCCAAGGATTTTTGTTTTGAAATAGATCTTATTAAAAGTTTCTAACAAGAAAGCTTGTCAAGGCTTCCTTGAATAAGTGTTCTAGTGAAAATACGAATCAAGAATAAAAATATATACTTGTGTGTAGTCTCATAATCAACCATAGATAATGTTCATAAAGGTTTGGTGTATACTCTTAGTATGATGCACAAATCATAAACAAATGATTCCCCAACCATGGTATTTGTTTGTAGAAATCATTCTAAGAATAAAAACATTTAGGTAATCTTTTCGGTCCTTATCCCAATGATTATCCTATAAAAGTTCCATTTGTTTGCAACATGTTCTCATTAAATTTGTTCTTACGAATCTTTCGACCCTTCGTGATGAAAACGTTCCTAGTCTTGTTTTAATAAGCAAAACATGGTGGATGTCAATCACCATATCCCCATACTAGTTTGTCACTACACTTTTGGAATAAAACACAAGAGAAATCCTTTCGGTCCTTTTTCTTAAAACATGTTTTATTGACAAATCAATCCAAGACTAGTATTTTTCCAACAAACTCATTTAAACAAGATCATATATACATGCATCACATTTTGAGAACATTATTATGATTAATCACATTCCAACACACAAGTATATCACAAACTACTCCATGAAAACAATCATATCTAAACACAAGTCATAACAAGGTAATTCAAACAATTCAAGAGAATAGAATTCCATAACAAAGTTCATAGAATACCTAAACTTTTGTGATTACAAGAATTAGAAATCGTGGAATGTAGCAACCACGCGCCTCCAATCACCTAGGATCACCGCACAACTCCAAACTACCAAAACAATGGACAAGAATGGTTCCTTCCTTGCTTCTAGACGTTTTCCAGTAACTACTAAGCTTTTAGGTTGAAAATAATATGGTAAAGATTAGTTTTGGTGTAAACTAATACTCTTTTGTTGTGTCACACTTAGTATACAAGTACTAGGTCCTTTAAATAGCCAAAGCACTTGCTTAACTGCCCAAAAAACGTTCTTCCAAGTTAATATCAAGAAATGATCGGACTCTAATGATTATGGGGAGTTAAGACAACAATAAATGCGAATTGTGTAATCGCAGCGCCGTAAACCGGATCGGTTTCTATGCCGACCGAATCGGTCACGCTTTGACCATCCGCCCACCGGATCCGTCATGGGTTGCACCGATGGGCTGGGTTTTGCTCCTTTGACTTTTGTCGACTTTTCCTTTACGCTTCATTCTTTGCTTACGTTGTCGATTTCCAAAGCCAAACTTGATCTTTCCTTGTCAGATGCTTCAAATCACTACGCTCCATATCATTGAGTCCACAAGCTTCCAATCTCAACTTCCTTCCTTTAGAATCTTCCAAATGTGCATAGAAACTTCATTTCTTCATTATTCGCGATACCGCTACATATACATACACAACACGCATCTTTGCACTTTTGCAATGCTTATGAGTAAATATAGCCAATATCATACACAAACCGACAATAACGCTACTAAAAACATGTTCATTTTAGACGTTATCAAATTCCCCACACTTAAGCTCTACTCACCTCGAGTAGGTCAAACATTTGCAAAGATTGATTTCAATGGTCCATAACACCATGTTTCGTAAAATGTAACAATTACCATAAAAGATAATTATTATTTTGCTTATAATATGAGAAAATCTTCTAAAATGAACCAAACACTATAGATAACATAACTAGGATACCTCACAAATGGCTTTAAGATTTCACTCAACACTCATATATTGGTGGGTATATGTATATCACTCAACGCCTAGTCATGATCAATGCTTTTACCATAAGCTTGTACAAGTATCGTAACAAAGAAAATAAATTCATCAAAGAGGTCTTTATTCAAGTTATAATGATAAGGCTACGGGTTCATAATAGGTATGGATAAGGCATGGGATAGTTTATGAAATTGGTTTAAAATAAAAATGAAATCAAGTCCAAACCTCCATGGTGCTAGTCATCATACAAACCATGATCCCGAAAAAAAATGATTATTACTCCTCTTCTCATATCGATCACCAAATATATATATCACGTCTTAGCACATTGGCTAATCGATAACTCAAACATACTTCATCTTCCTTCATCTTCATAATAATATAGCACATTGGCTATAACTGTCATCACACATTTTTTATTTTTTTCGATGACTTATTCCTCTTATTTTTTTTTTATTTTTTTTTTTCATCACATCTCCCCCACACTTCGTATAAGCACACACCACAAAAATACAAATAAGAAGGTGCACTCTTCGTCTTTGTCGGAATGGCACACACGTATGGCAAAGTGTGGCTAACTAATAATCATCAAAAACAATCCAATCATTCCAAACAACTAGCAACAAACCATTAGACTTGATAAGGGTTGGCTAAGGTTTAAAGGTGTAAAATATTTTTGCATTTTTCTCGATTTATCAAAACGAAAAGGAATGGCTCGTAAGGTGTAACTAGGGGTATCTAGTGCTAAAATGAGCACTAACAAAATGGGTCCATATGGGTGGTTAACTAACCGATGTGGTCACTAATATATCATTAGATGTAAAATGGAAGGCCATTTGTTATTCCTAAGGCGCCTCTTATCACTTGAAAATATTTAGATCACTCGAAAGTGATTTTAACTGTAATGCATAACTAGTACAAGTTCTAGAATCGACATAATCACCCACACACTCATAGCAAATATAAAACAAAAGATGTGTTTTATACAAAAGAAACCTCACAAAATGTGGAAAAAGGCTATTATGCATGCTAGAAAATGCTATCGAATCCGTAATGAATTACTTCAAGAATTTGGTTCAAATCTAAAATTTTCAAAACCTCATTTTACCATTGAAATCCCAAATTATGTATTTTAATTATCAAAAACGCGAAAACCATTAGACCATCAAGGCTAATTTCTTCTAATCACTTGCATCCAAAAGTTATCTAAAAAATAAAAATAAAATGCACATCATTTTCCTATTTTCTTCCTCCCCATACTTAAGTTTTGCATTGTCCTCAATGTAATAAAAATGAACTTCAAAGTAAAGAAAATGGGAAAAGATAGTTAAAAGATACCACGGATAAAATATGCAACAAGCACATTGGGTCATTAGCAAGCCCATGAGTTATCCAACTCAAACATTTGACCATCAATAAGCTTCCAACACATCCATCCCGCAAACAAAAACCGCAACACTAAATGCACAAAACAAAACAAAACTACTAAAAACTAGATAAAACCAAAATATACCAAACATCCTAAAGAAAATCGATCAAAAGATAGAAATAGTTTAAACACATCATGACCATTGTTTTTGAAACCATAATTCACTTAATGATCCATAATCACCGTCATCCTCGCCATTTCTTCTCCTTCTTCATCATCAAACTCATCATCATCATCACTTTCGTTACATAGTTTTCGCCTATGATTTCGAACGAACTCTCCTCTTTTCTTTTGCCTCCAACTCCGATGATGATCCTCCAACTTCATAACTTGTTCCTCCAATGTGTAATCGACCATATGGGGTATTGATCAGAAACGGTGCATACCTGTGATATGGATACGGATAGGTCCGTGATAAGAAGTGTAAGGAAAAGGATATGGTGGAACATTTGGTGGATTGTAGGTGGCAACTCATAATTGGCTTCTCGAGCCATGTGTTGAAAGATAGGCATCGAATAATCATTGATGTAGTTGTTCCTTAACATCATCGAGTCTCTCACACATCCCTACATTGAATCTCATCTAGATGTTGGTTCCACTCTCCCATCCCGAATCAAAACCACCGGACGCACTCCATTTGCACGCTCTCCATTGGTATATTCCTTGTCATTGTGGTGGTTGCTGCTGTGGTCTTGGTTCAATCCATAACCCCACGGTTCCCAATCTCCTGCTCAAAGCATTACCAAAACCTTCGCAATCCATGCTTTCACTATACTTTGGCTTTCCACACTTAGCCAATTCCTCATCAACATAATACCCAAGATTCTTCGCCAATCTTGTCACAAAATGTCCTCCACAAATGTTATCGTTGCTCTTGATTCCTGGGCTCTCCTAGACAAATATTCATTATCTCGCCAAATGGCATTACCGTCCTTAGTTTCTTCCAAAGAACTTCATAATCCATAAGTCCGGTTTCGACATTTGTCCCTGCCCAAATCTATTAAATGGCCCGGTCACAATCAACTTGTGAAGTATCCTCATCAACGGATTCCCGATGGTCAAGCATTCCTCCTAGCACAAGTAGGATCTCCCACTTGATTCCAATAAGCGGAATACTAGGTAATCTTTTCAAACCTCCAAGTCTAGAAAAGTGAGTTTCAAATAATCGATGATTAACCTCATGTGGCTCATACAAACCAAGAGCTACACCAAAGTCGGCAATGTGTAAGCATGACCCTTCCACAAAGTCTAAACCAAATACAAATCTCCGACATCAAATTCAACATCCACTTTTCTTTCAAAATACATGGTTGAAAAGAATTCCATACACCATTCTCGGAGACTTCTTCATTAACACCGAATGCTCTTTCCCATGACAAATCATTGAACTAATCTCCATCCCCGATATACATAAGACGCTCGCATCATCCTTCTTAACTCATCTTCACACTCACATTCGTTAAATAAATCCCAATCAATCACCCTTGAACCAAACATTGCCTATGTTGTAACTTCGACAATCTTTCCTAAAAGCATGTTTCTCCATCGGTGAGATTTTGAATTTTAAATTAGCATTTGCTTCCTTCTTCACACTATACTTAACCTTCTTCTTCGCTCCTTTCACCAAACTTCGTAACAAGCGGGTTAATTGAATTTCCTCCCACCGAGCTTCCTACAATAATTCTCAGAGAAATCACAAAATAAGACCATATAAGAGTGTTAGAACAAACAAGAAGGTTAGAGAACCCTCTAAGATACATTTCAAAATTTCACAAAATATCCGCACAGAAACCACAACCGGATTCGGTTGGATCACCAACCGAATCGGTTTCCTACTGTCAGGCAACAACCGTTCGGTTGCAATGCGCAACCGAATCGGTTGTGCAGACTGCATAAGGTATTTTACCTTCAAATCCTTATAATCTCGAATCTCTAACGCTCAAACCACTCTTAGATCGCATTCTATCATCCTCAATGATTCCCACATCCTAGAATTACTCCATCTCGCTTCCAAATCATCAAACATCTAACATCTTAGAACTCATTCTATATTTTAAAATCATTAGTTCTAATAGTGTAGCATCCATCACTCTTAAAAACATATCATCCATCAAAATGAATCACTAATTGTAACTTATCTCATTTCATAAGCACAACCCAACTAATTCCGAAAAATCTTATCATCTAAAATCCATTCTATGGTGAATCAATCAATCAATCTCTTGTTGTAATGCACTCCTATATCAATTACCCACTCAATCCTAAAATATTACCACTTAATTCAATTATAACAAAACCCCAAATTGGTGACCTAATATTCAATTCGAATCAATTGTTCTAATAACACCTTAATTGAGTTAATTGAATGTAAATGCTTACTTGTTGGGTGCCATGATGTTATCCTACAATTCAAACAACTTCCAATCTGCTCTCTTGATGAATTTTGCAAACCCACCGGAAAATTAGTGTGTGTGTGTGTGTTTTGGAAAATGAAAATTTTATACTTTGGTGCAACCTGTTCACCAAGGACACAACCGCTTTGGTATGCTTTTGCCAATTTTGCTTTTTACTTGTTTAACATGTTACTTAGGCATTTACCCTCCAAGCAACATATATTTTACTCAAAATTCTCGCTAAAGATTCACACAACATTCATTCACCAAATGAAATTTTGAACAATCATTCAATCCAAAAAAAAAACTAAACTCATCATATAAATGAACTAATCCAAACTTAACTCAAAACTCATAGTCATCATACATTAAACCAAATTACATCAATCATAACATGAAAAATAAATAAGAAACAAAAATCCTAATGCATCAAATCAAAATAAAATAAAATAGTTCATGAAATTCAAGCAAATGATTGTTTGTTATTACGGCCTTTGCCTCCTCAAAATTCCTCAAAATACTCTTGCCTAAGAATATCCTCGCTTTGAAATTTTCCGTCAACTCACGGAACGTTTCAAAAGTTTTGAATTTTCTCATAAATCTTCGTCCGTCCGCATAATATATCAAACTTAACATGCCATGCTCCATCTCCGGTTTGTCTCTTAAGTCCCCAACCCTTCGGTTTCCACCCAAATTCTTAAGTTGCACCTAGAAGATCCTAAAAAGTCGGTCAACTTTTGTAAACCAATATGTTTTTGAATGGGTTATAGAAAGCTTCTATCGCGAATGCACGCTCCATTTCGCCCTCTATATCGAAATAAGGTGGAGTTAAAGGTCCGTACATTGATTACCGTGGACATCACGTCCCACTTCAAAACAAGTTAAATCATCATTTGCATCCATCCATTCCAAATCTTCCATACATTCCAAAATTTGTCCTCTTGGTTTTGGGTAGTATGTTTGCCTCAAATCCCATCGTCAATAGTCATGGTGCCTCTTCCCATGTCTATAATTGCTCCACAAGTTCGTAAAATGGCCTCCCAACAATAGCGGTAAACTCTTGTCCACCGGAATATCCAAGACAAGAAAATCGCAAATACGGTTGATAGCCAATCTGCACTCTTACATTCTTAACTTCTCCCATTGCCTTTGCTTGAGTGTTATCCGCCATAGTGAGCTTAGAATGATTAGGTTATGGATTACTTAGTCCCAAAGTTTTGAACAATGGATACGGCATCACGTTAACACTTGACCTCAGACGCCTAAAGCATAAACCGTGTAGTTCCATTTACTTTGATTGGCAACATAAAATTACCCGGATCCTTTTCTTTCCTTGGCATGCCTTTAAACAAAATTCGATCTCGATCCTCATCCGTGAGATTCTTATCTTCCAACCTAGCCCTCGCTAGCATCAATGCATCCAACTTCTTTTGGTAAAGCACATAATCTTGGAGAACTTCGATAACCGGTTTCTTTTCATTGAGCTCTAGAAATTTTGTTCTAGATTTTCTAAGATAGCTTCTTTTGGCTTTCGTTAAGGGTTTGATAGTAGTGGTAGGTGACGATGGTGTGTAATCATTTTGGTGGTGGGGTTGTTGTTGGGGTTAATTTATTTGATGATGGTTTCTTCGGTTTGCTTTCCCATTTTAACCACTTCCACATTTTTCTCTTCCATGTTTGCACAAACTTCCACTAGCATCTCGTTGATCCCTTTTCCTTCTTCCAACTCGGTTATGTTAATCCGCATTCTCCCATACCAAAATCTACTTGACACTTGGTCGTGACAAGAAAATCTCGACCAAACAAACATTTGGTTCATCCGCATTTCTTCTTCTAAAACAACAAAATCGCTTCAAAGATATGTCCATGAATATTGACCTTCGATTTTGACCATCTTCCTTCCATATGCTTCATAGTCCATACGAACATGACCGATTTCACAAGAACCTCTTCCAAGATATAATTCCTCCATAAGCCATATTAAGTCAGGCATCCCAAGCACGCATTCTTCCACTTCACAAGGTGTTCCAAATCTCATCATCGGTGAATCGTATAATCGCTGACGGTGCTTGTGTAAATACTACCACTCTTTGTTTTGGGTAGTTGAACCTTGTTTTCACATACTTCTTCCATATCACCCGTGTCAATTCCCAATTCTTTCTTGCTTTCCTTCGAATTCCTCCAATCTTTCTAATGAACTTCCCGTATCCTTGAACATGTCATCCAAAGTACGAAGGTATTCCGAGATTCCGCTCAAACTATCCATGTTACTAGACACTTAACAAAGCAAAACAAAACAAATCCCAATGATTAGTGTTAAAGTTAGTAAACAGAACAAACTATAAAAACATATAATAAAACATCTAAGACATCTAACAAAATTAAGAACTCAAATAAAAACTCAAAACCAAAAAAAAATGATAAAACTCAATGATGTAAACCCAACCGGATTCGGTTGGATCACCAACCTAATCGGTTGGTTGAAAATTTAGACGAAATACTAACCGGATCAGTTATGGGTTGCACCGATCGGTTTGATCGAAAATATATATTTTTTTTTTACTAAAAATAAAATAATTAATGCAAATTAAATGTCATTAAGGATGTACTAACTCCAGTTAATTAAATAAAACTCTTCATAAACTTATAATTAAATAACTTATTAAATCTAATTAAAACCAAAATAAAACTAAAACTAAAACTAAATAAACTACAAATAAATTCTATCATGAAATAAACTATAATTGAAAATAAAATACTCTTACCCATTACCATTAACTATTAAATTAAAATTAACAAAACTAGATTAACTAAATAACAAATGTAAAGAAAAATAAAATAAAGTAAGAACAATAAATCTAAGAACTGATTAAACCACACAATTACTCTAGAAATCAAAACACAATAAACTAAGAAGATAGAAATTAAAATTCAACCAAAAATTTTCATTGAATGTCTAACGGATTCGGTTGGCTAACCAACCGAATCGGTTAGTTTGTAACAAAACTTTTTTTTTTTTTTTTTTTCGACAATTTCAAAGAAAATTACGTAAAATCCCGCAAGCGCCTAAAACTTGATGTGCTCCGGTTGGTGCAAGTTTTAAAATTTATAATCACGAATTAACCAGATAACCTATTAACACATACGAGCAAGTATACTCGTCCGCAATAGAAAAGTTTTGGTAAGTCGAGATCGTCCCAAGGAATTTTTGTTTTGAAATAGATCTTATTAAAAGTTTCTAACAAGAAAGCTTGTCAAGGCTTCCTAATAAGTGTTCTAGTGAAAATACTAATCAAGAATAAAATATATACTTGTGTGTAGTCTCATAATCAACCATAGATAATGTTCATAAAGGTTTGTGTATACTCTTAGTATGATGCACAAATCATAAGCAAATGATTCCCCAACCATGGTATTTGTTTGTAAAATCATTCTAAGAACAAAAACATTTAGGTAATCCTTTCGTCCTTATCCCAATGATTATCCTATAAAAGTTCCATTTGTTTGCAACATGTTCTCATTAAATTTGTTCTTACGAATCTTTCGAATTCTTCGTGATGAAAACGCTCATAGTCTTGTTTTAATAAGCAAAACATGGTGGATGTCAATCACCATATCCCCATACTAGTTTGTCACTACACTTTTGGAATAAAACACAAGAGAAACTTTTTCGGTCCTTTTTCTTAAAACATGTTTTATTGACAAATCAATCCAAGACTAGTATTTTTCCAACAAACTCATTTAAACAAGATCATATATACATGCATCACATTTTGAGAACATTATTATGATTAATCACATTCCAACACACAAGTATATCACAAACTACTCCATGAAAACAATCATATCTAAACACAAGTCATAACAAGGTAATTCAAACAATTCAAGAGAATAGAATTCCATAACAAAGTTCATAGAATACCTAAACTTTTGTGATTACAAGAATTAGAAATCGTGAATGTAGCAACCACGCCTCAATCACCTAGATCACCGCACAACTCCAAACTACCAAAACAATGGACAAGAATGGTTCCTTCCTTGCTTCTAGACGCTTAGTAACTACTAAGCTTTTGGGTTGAAAATAATATGGTAAATATTAGTTTTGGTGTAAACTAATACTCTTTTGTTGTGTCACACTTAGTATACAAGTACTAGGTCCTTTAAATAGCTGAAGCACTTGCTTAATCGCCCAAAAACGTTCTTCCAAGTTAATATCAAGAAATGATCGGACTCTAATGATTATGGGAGTTAAGACAACAATAAATGCGAATTGTGTAATCATAGCGCGTAAACCGGATCGGTTTCTATGTCGACCGAATCGGTCACAGCTTTGACCATCCGCCCACCGGATCCGGTCATGGGTTGCACCGATCGGCCGGTTTTTGCTCCTTTGACTTTTGTCGACTTTTCCCTTTACGCTTCATTCTTTGCTTACGCTGTCGATTTCCAAAGCCAAACTTGATATTTCCTTGTCAGAGATGCTTCAAATCACTACGCCCATATCATTGAGTCCACAAGCTTCCAATCTCAACTTCCTTCCTTTAGAATCTTCCAAATGTGCATAGAAACTTCATTTCTTCATTATTCGCGACACCGCTACATATACATACACAATACGATCTTTGCACTTTGCAACAGCTTATGAGTAAATATAGCGAATATCATGCACAAACCGACAATAACGCTACTAAAAACATGTTCATTTTAGACGTTATCAACTACCTTAAGCATGAGATTAATTAAAAAAAATTGTTAACCAAGTGAACAACTTTAGGTACAACGAGGTTCTTAGGAAAGCCCTAGAAGGAGAAATAACAGAAAAAGAGTACGACACCATGCCTATGGGACCTATGTATGAGCTGGTTCTAAAAAAACCAGTAACAAAAAAACGAGAAACCACGTGGAACTTCATAATACCATGTAGCATTGGTGACATTGATAATATAAATTCCTTAGCCGATCAAGGATCTGATGTAAACATAATGCCGCTATCAGTCTAAGTTAACTAAGGAAGAGCCAACCAAGACCAATACTAGACTTTCCTTGGCAAATCACACATATGTCTACCCCAAGGAATAGCGGAAGATGTCTTAATTGAAGTGGCCAATATTGTCTATCATGTGGACTTCGTGATCATAGACATTGAGGAAGATAGAAATATGCCACTCATTCTTGGAACACCTTTTCTGGCCACTGCCAAAGCAACCATCAAATGCGGCGAGGGTATCATGATACTTAAAAGTGGCAAGGGATACGCTAGGATACCTATTGTTCCAAGATATCCTTTGAAGATAATGGAGAAGATTAATGATGAGAATCCACAGGTCCCTAACAATACGGTTAGAAGGAAAATTAACGAATAGGAAAAAGGGCTTAGAGACTTCAAGGTTCAAGGGCTACATGCGACATTGTGGAAACGCGATAAAAAGTTTGGAAATAATCCTACCTCAATACCACAAACTCAAAAGAACCCTAAGGAATTCTTGAATGGAGAAAAGGTGCTTCTGTATAAATCGATAATAAAAGCATTAAGAGGAAGAAATAAGCCAAGATGGTTTGGGCCTTATACGGTGAAAGAAACTAATCTAAAGAATAAAACCGTTATCATAATAGACGACGTTGGGAAGGAGTCCACGGTAATCATACAACGTCTACAACCTTTTGATGAAGGCTTAGTAAATGAAAAAAGTGATGGTAATGAAGTCACGTAGGGGCACGACTTCGAGTCTAGCTACAAGACTCATAAATAAAGAAAAGCACTTCGGGAGGCAACCCATGCTTAATTGTTTGCTTGTTTGTGTGTCGATATCTTTTTATTGATTGTTTATTCTCATGTTTGAATTTGTGAAAATGCTTTATTTTGTCTTTAACCTCGTCTTAATTACATATAAGGGTATTTTACAAAAGGGATAAGTGTAGGGAAGATTACACACGTTTTCAAAAAGAACGTGAAAATGAGAATTACGATTATTGAAAAGATATACATGTGTGTTTGTTAGAGTCAAATGCTTGCATCGAGTCATAATGGATGTCTTGTAGATATTTTTTTCCAGATTCTAAAGATATAATATTTCCATAGTTTTTCCGTAAAATCGCACCGCCGTTGTGATAACTCGACAATGTCAGATAACCTCGACACCGTCAGATCGCAACCGACGGCGTCAGATCGCAACCGACGGCGTCGAGGAGCGTAAACAACTTATAAATTTTTCTCGCTTTATGTGCTACTTATAAATTTTTGGAATTTCTCGTGTCTTAATTTTCCGTAAAATCAGAAACATCCATTCCACAAGCATTATATCCTAGTTTAGTAGAGTCATATATAGTGTTACCGCCGATTTTACGCTAAGGTTTCGCTTTGTTTTCTTAAAGTGTGCGTGTTTTATTTATCAAGAAGAAGATACATAAGATTGGAAGGAGCTTTTCACGCATACATTCTTCTTGAAGAAGAATTTAACCACTACTTCACATGGATCCTACCGAGCTAATCGGGAGTATTAGTTTCTTTCGCTTTTAATTACCTTCCATTATCATAACTTTGATATTTCGGGTGAACATTGGGGACAATGTTCATTTAAGTGTAGGAGGAAAATAAACGGAAACTTTGAAACTATGCTTATCCTTCACTATTTGCCTTATCCAATATCATTTGTGTAATAAACCATAAGAAATATCGGTTAGGGTAATTTTGGCACCAAATTTAAAATTTTTAATGACATGTAGGAGTGGGCCATTAGTCTTAATAAAGCGTCTCATGGATAGGAAGTTATATAACTAGCACAAAACCCTTTACCACTCAAATTCCACCCCAAAATGTGAGGATCGCCCTTAGATTTGTAGGAATTAAATCATTCATCTTTAATGCTTCGAGAGTGTACCGGTAGTATAATAGATTCTAGAACTTGTTTTGTGATGCATTCCGAGATCGCTAGTGAGACTACACTTGGGTAGTTAGGAGTAACTAAATGATAAGAGGCATTAGGATAAATCTTGTTTGATACCCGTATTATAATTACTTCTTCCACATCGGTTGAGTAATTCCCCCACACCCTTGCGTTGTACTCATCTTTAGTACACGATACCCCTAGTTAACCCCTCAGAGCCTATCCTTTTTGCGGTTCTCGTGATATTTCGATTTTCCGAAATATCAATTAAGAGCATTGTTTATAATCCACCCCAAAATGTACACCCAAATCGCCTAAGCGTACCTTTTATGCACTCATTTTTAGTGCATTATTATTATCATACTAAACCCTTAGTTCAATTATCTAGTTGCTTGCATAGGTTGCTAAGTCGAGTCATATCCTTTGTACACAGTTTGGGACAATTGGGACTCATGGGAAAAGTTAAATTTTATGAAGTGACGGGAAGGAACGTTAAATTCAAATTCCCTTTATTTACGTAATAATGTACTCCAAGTGTTTTGATCTTTTCAATTCGGTCAAATTAGTGTTAGAGTAATAAAACCCAAGTGTAGGGATGTGCCTATAAACCTTTATATTTTAATGTTATCGTAGAGGATGGTTGAGTAAAATTGTATGAAAAAAATCAAAAAAAAAAGAGTGTTGAAAAAAATGAAAAAATGAAAAACATACTGGCTACCATCCTATATCTATCTTTAAATTTATGTTTGTTTGTTTCAAAGTTATCTAGAGTTTAGAGTGTCGAGTATTGGCTTAGCAACACCATTCTTCTCATGCTTGTAACATAAAGATTTTTGACTTGCCACCACTAAATCGCCTATCCCACCAAACCCTTTGTTTCCCTACCGTAAGCCTAACGTTACAACCCTTTAAAAGACCTCTTGGATAGTTTTTCCTAGGTGCTTACGCCAAAGCGATGGAGTTTGATCTAGTCTCAAGCCTATGGTAATCTATGTACTAGGACCGGTTAATGAGTGTTTATCTTCCATTTAAATTTGATATATTTCATATACACCCGAGAGATGACACCACTTGTGAGGTGCTGGTATGTAATTTATGTGCTTGTTATGACATTTGTGGGGCTTATACTTGTTGTGAATTGTTCTAAACTAATGCTTCATGACCCCTAACTATAAATTAATTGGCCAAAAGCACATTTACTTGAGGACAAGCAAATACCAAGTGTAGGGATATTTGATAAGGATTTAAAATGTACACTTTGAGGGGTCATTTAAGCCCTTAATCGACCACTTTTATATCCGCTATCGCTTAATTTCGTTCCTTTTCACTTTTAGGTCTCTTGAAGGCAAATTGTCGGAATGACACTTATTCGGACGAAAAGGCGTGAATATATGAAGAAATGGCCAAGTCAAGATCAAGACACTCAAGTCATTGAATTGAAGGTGACGCACACAGCTAGAAGCGACGCCGTCGCAACGTGCTCCAAATTTGTGACGGCTCAAGAGCAAAATTGTTATTTTGTACCGACGGCCGGTTTTAAAGAGTAGGAGTCACAACTCGCACGGACTAGATTCGATCCCGACGGCGCCGAAGATGAAGCCGACGGCGTCACAACCATAAGGTGACGCCGTCACAAGGTTGACGTGGTCAAAACGAAACCCTAATGGCGGCGATCCGACGGCGTCACATTTAAAGAGTGACACTGTCGCAAGTTGTAACTCTATATATAGAACTCGAATTTTCAGACTTTTAGAGAGGTAGTTTTGTGGAGTAAAACCTAATAACGATTTTTGGCTATCTTAGGCAGTATCTTAGAGTTCTCATACCCTATTTTACAACAAGATAAGTAATTTACTTCATTAATTCAATTATGTCTTCAATTGTATGTGTGTATGCTTGCATATTTTCCATGTCCGGCTAATTTACTTGTGTGTTTGCTTAGATCTAGGAAACCTAGCTATTGAATATTGATTGGTTGTCTCTTATCTTAATTGTAATTAACCTAGGATTGCGATAGGTCATTCGTTGTGTTTTTAATGCTTGAGTAATCTTTGTGAACATTAGTTTATAATCGCCTAAAGTAGTTGTAGGCTAAAAATCCAAAGATAACCTTCGAGTTAGCTTATGAATCCTAGAGATTTCGTAGGCAAGAACCTTAAGGTAGTCTCAAAGAGTTAGGGAAGAAAGCATACCCTACGACCTTAGAAGACACAACGCGTTAAAAAAAAGGACGTGACAATTCAACCATCAATAGGAGATAACTAGGGAGTAATAGCATCTAGGTAAACACATCTTTAATCATCATACGAGCACACATCAATTAGACATAGACTACCCCTTAGCTTAGTTAATTAGATAATTAGAATAGTAGAGTAATCGGTAGAAATACCAACCCCCCAAATCCAATACCCCAAGATTCGTAATTTCAATTTTCTAAAAAATATAAAAAAGATAAAAAATAGTCTTTCTCAACCCCAACCTTAGCGTAGTAACTTCTCACTAGCATTTCTATTCCCCTAGAGAACGATATCAATCCCGATACTTTCCCTAATACTACACTACAACGATTTAGGTTCACTGCCTAAGTGGTTGAAAAACTTGCTCGAAGAAAAAGAAGTTTCCTTTGACCCCGAACGCGCGTTGTACGCGTATCAGTCAGTATAGCAGGTAGAAGAAGAATTGTACGAAGATCCTTATCATTGAGGGTCACAGTGACAGCATCTTGACCATTAACCTTTTTCATAGTGTGCCAGAATTGACGAATGTAGATTTCTGGTACAGTTGCTGAGTTGGTAAGCATGTTATTATGGGGATGAGTTTTGAGAATATCCACAACAATCTTGCATGACGATTCTGAGCAGGTGAAGTTCTCAAAATCGACCTTGAGACTGTTCTTTCCAATCGTCTTGCTGTAACCAGTTGGGAAGATATCAGCCATTGTGAGTTCATTTGGTGCGTTGACATTTTCCATGATGACGTCCATTTCGTGATCTGAAAGGTATTGAGACAAAAGAACCAACATATCAAAAGACATTATGTTAGTCAAAAGTTGATTTTATTGTCCAATTATTGAAGTTGTTATGGTTATGAATGTTACGAGTCCAAAGTCACATATTGTCCAATAGTCCAAAGTTGACGTGATAAGTTACATGAGTATGTTAATTTTGAATGTTAAAGTCCAAAGTTTACTTATTCACACAACGTTTTAACTTTTGTAGCTTATTAGTGACATTTTGGTTTTGTGACATTATGAGTAACTTATTACAAGTTTGTACGCGTAACATTTCAAAAGTTAAGTTACAATTTTGGCTTAAGCGTAAGTTAGTAAGCTTATGCGTAAACAGGGTAACCATAAGCGTAGGAATAAGCTTATGCGTATGAGTCACCCTTAGGCGTAAGGAAGGCTTAATGGTAGGAGTGGACTCTTAGCATAAAGCTTACGCGTAATCTTAGGTTAAGGACTTACGCGTAAGGTTTACTCGTAAGAGTATTCCTTAGGCGTAAAAGCCCAAGTTTGCGCATATCCTTCACAGGATACGCGTAGTCCATTGTAGAACCTTATGCGTAAGAGTTACGCGTAAGATTACTCTTATGCGTAACATCTACGCATAAGGTGATCCTTAAGCGTAGAGTCCAATTAACCTTAATTCTGAAACTGGTACGCGTAGAAGCCTGAAATAGTTTAATCATAACACTCATATTAACATGTTATTCAATCACTTTCAACATCACATGGAATCACAAGTTAGAACAGTTACGCGTAAGATAGGTTTTAGGCGTAGACTTAAACCCTAAAATTTAAATCCTACGTAGACGATTTAACCATGGGAAATCAACCAAACAATTTCTGAGATATCTTAGAAGCTAAATGAGTTGTTTTCAACAAGTTTTAACATCAAATGCACCCAGAATCAAAAGTACCCAATTATACGCATGCTTAAACCATAAAGCTTGATTTTTCAAATTTGTTGTTTCTGGGCATGAATCAGAGGTGCATTTAGTCAATTAAGCATGTAACAAAGATCTCCTAAGCATCCAATTAACCACAAACACTCACAAATAAAAATACCCAAATCCTCATATGAACCCTAAAATTCGAATGTGTTTAAAAATGATTTATGGGTTGAAATTTTGATGAAAAATGTTTATAAGACTTGATTTTAACCATGCTAACACTAACCATTTCATCATAAACACACAATAGTGATTTCTTGTTCATACGCGTATGCGTAAAACACTAAATCACTCATAGTTTGAAATCTAACCGTTGATTTTTAGTAAGACTCAAAACCTATGTTTGTAATCACACAAGGAAACGTTTTACACTTACAAATTTCAAGTTTGAAGCACGGATTTTACTTTGAATCTTAGGCGTGGATATGGTAGATGAAAGTATTAAATGAATGTAATAAATGTGTAAGGTTGGTTAGGTGAAGGTTTTAGTAAATGTAAATTTTCAATTTTGACAAAAATGATCCCTCCACCATAACAATTTTCAACCAAAACCCATAACTTCCACTTTGGTTAAGCAAAACGTGATTGTTTGAAAAGAAACTTGACGAAACTCCCCCTCGACTTTAGAAATGATGAAAGTTTACAAATTTGAGTCCGAGGAGAGCTTAAAACAAGAAACGTATCCACCATTACTGAAGAAACAACATCTTTTGGTAACATGCAAGTACAAGGTTTTATGAGTCTGAAAAATATTTACATTCTCCCCCTCAACACTTGTTTGGGAAAAATAATGAAAGTTTTGATAGAACAAAGTGTTGACGGAATATTTGTACTTACAATCTTTGAGAGAATTAAGATAGAAGAATATTTTTGAATTTTATTAGATTTTATATTTTTCTATTTTTGTTTTTGAAAAGTTTATTTACAAACGAGGTTTTGGTGTTTGACTGGTTTTAAGATTGTGTTAAAAATTCGTCCAGTTCCTCTGGAGTTAAACACCTCATGCCAATCCGGTGGATCAAATCAGTAAACCTAGCGTGAGCTAAGGCTTTGGTGAGAAGATCCGCCATTGGTGTTCAAGACCACAAAATATAATTCAACGGTACCTTTTTCTACATGCTCTTTGATGAAATGATATCGAAGATCGATGTGCTTGGACTTCGAATGTTGAACGGTGTTGCACAAGATCGCAATAGCACTTCGATTGTCACAGTACACCGGGATTCTATCAAATACGTAACCATAATCTTTGAGTTGTGTTCTCATCCAAATGACTTGAGCACAAAACGTCGACATGGCTACATATTCTACTTCTGTTGAGTACAACGATGTATAATCTTGCTTTTTCGATTGCCATGACACCAATTTATCACCAAGGAATTGTAAACCACCTGAAGTACTTTTATGAGAATCTAAGCAACCTACGTGATCAACGTCTGAAAAAGCTATAAGTTCAAAACCAGAATCCTTCGGATACCAGATCCCCAAGTTAATGGTTCCCTTGATGTATCGGAGGATTCTTTTAGCCTCAGTGAGGTGACGTTCAGTTGGTCTTGACTGATAACGGGAGCAAAGATATACAGAGAATACAATGTCGTCCCATCGGTCGTTAGATACATGAGAGACCCAATAATACTTCGGTATTTGGTAGGGTCAACCAATTTCCCATGTAAATCAGTGTCCAGTTTGTTTGTATGTGCCATTGGTGTGGCATAGATATCACAACTTTGCATTCCATGTTTGTTTAAAATTTCAAGAGCATATTTGGACTGACTTAGGAAAATACCACGGGGTGATTGATGAACTTGAAGTCCTAAGAAGAACGTAAGTTCACCCATCATTGACATTTCAAAATGTGTTTTCATAAGTTTTGAAAAAGCGTTTGAGCACTTTTTATGGGTTGACCCAAAAATGATGTCATCCACATAAATTTGAACGATTAAAATGTGTGCCCCGTGATATTGTATAAACAGTGTTGGATCGACCGTTCCTTTAACAAAATTATGGGATAGAAGAAAGGATGATAACTCATCATACCACGCCCTAGGGGCTTGTTTGAGACCGTAGAGAGCCTTGTTCAGTTTGTAGACGTGATTAGGGAACTCGATCAACAAATCCTTCCGCCGACTAACATATACCATTTCCTTCATTACCATTCGTGAAGGCGGTTTAACATCCATCCGATAGATCGTGATGTTCATGTGAGCCGCGAATGCCGTAAAAATCCGTGACAAACCTCAAGTCTAGCAACCGTGCGAATAATTCCTCAAGTCAATCCCTCTTCTTGTCTATAACCCTTAGCCACCAGACGTGACTTATTTCTGATAACCGTACCCTCAACATCTAACTTGTTTTTCCAAATCCATTTAAGACTAATGACGTAGACCCCTGTTGTTCGTTCAACCAATTCCCATACTTCAAGACGTTTAAACTGATTTAGTTCTTCTTACATGTATTCAATCCAGTTGTCATAAGTCATTGATTCTTTAATGTTCTTGGGTTCAGATTGACAAACGGTAAGTGCATAAATGCAATGTTCATCGTCAGTCTGAGGGCGTTGTCTAGTTACGACTGGTTGATTCGGGTTTCCAATAATGTTCATAAGAGGATGGTCTTTAGTCCAACGATGTGTGGAGGGTTGATGTTGATATACATTATGCAGATTTGGTGGATTCAAATGGCTTGTCGACGATTCCGCAACATCCGGTTGCGCTTCATTAGCGAAAGGGTTAAAGAACGATTTGATCATAATATGCGGTGTAGGTACATCATGATTCGAAAGATCATCACCGGTTCAGCCATTGGATGCGGTTTGTTCTACCGTTGTTGTAGAATCAATTGAGGTGTGTCAAAGAACAATTGTTGTTGTTTCGTGTATCGTGATTGGATTATTATCGTGTTGAGCAATGGAAACATTTGATACATCCGAGCACGTTGATCAATATCATCACTAAACAAAGGAGCAAAGAGTCGCTCCATTTGACGACGAGTAAGTCGTAGGCTTGGTTCAAATTGATGATTGGGTTTGGGGAAGTTAGACGGTTATGTCCGGGTTCCAAGTCGCTTTGCTCGAAGCCATCTCAAGAAGCTCATCAAAGTTAGCATGAATCGCTTCCATAATCTCCTTGTTCGACGATTCCGCATCGTATCCTTTGAGTTTTCACATTATCCAACGAAGACCCAATGTCGCCTTTAGCCTTGAGCTTTCCAATGTCATCATGATCATTATTCGGTAATGAGAGCACAAAATACATGAAAGTGTTTGAGATTCGATCATGTTATGGATAAGCTCATAAGGTGTTTTGTTGTGGCGCTTGGTTATCATAGAACGGTTCGAGTGTAGCATGCAGCTGACACGGCTTCGCCCATAAGTAACTGGAAGTTTTACATTAATTAACATCGTTCTTGCAGCCTTCACTAACGTACAGTTTCATCTTTCAACAACTCCATTTTGTTCTGGTGTCCGTGCAATTGATGCTTGATACTCAATTCCCACTTTCTCATAGTATTCACAAAGAGTTTGATTCACAAATTCAGTTCCCCTCTCTGTTCTGATTTATCTGACTGTGTTCCGGAGCTGAACTTGAATTTTCGTGAGAAATGTGATGATCATCTGTGGAGCTTGATCTTTGCTTCGAAGAAAATAAACCCAAGTCCATCTTGAGTAGTCATCACAATTACTAGAATGTAGCGTTTGCCATTAATCGTCTGCACACGCATCGGGCCACATAAATCCATGTGAAGAAGATGAAGCACATGCTGAGAGCTATGTTCCACCTTGGAAGGAAAGTGAGCACGATTGCTTTTCTCTTGTTCATAAGCTGAGCATAGGTGATCTTTAGAATACCGAAACCTTGGAAGACCTTCAACTAGTTTGTATCGTGAAAGATTGGTTATGGTTTGAAAGTTCAAGTGAGAAAGTCGTCAGTTCCATAGCCAAGATTTTGTTGATGTTGCCTTAGAAAGTAGACAAATGGGAGATGAAGCAATCATGTCTTGCATTGAGATTGTGTAAAGGCTTGATGTGCGGGTGCCAGACATGAGACCGTTTCCTTGTAGATTACGAATGAAACAAGTTTTCTCCCTAAAAGCAACTTCCAAATCTCCATCACAAAATTGACCGACTGAAAAGAGATTGTGACTGAGACCTTCTACATAATAAACCCTGCTAATTTCGATGTTCCTATTGATGTAATCTCCGTAGCCCATGATAGCTTCGAAGTAATCATTCCCGAACCTGACAGTACCGATGAACTTTGAAACAAAGTTTGATAACAGCTGAGATTGCTCATCATGTGCGGAACATCCTCTATCAACAATCCGAGGATGATCTCAGATCACCCACATTACACACGCATTTACACTAGTGGAATAGAAGTAGAGGTGGAACCCAAGAGTTAGAGGTTCCATTACATTCATAGACACACACACATGTTAATGATTTTGGGAATCCATTTAAATCCGGGTGTGTTTTGTAACCATCTCTGCCAAGTCCAACTTGTTTAGATTTGGTCTTAGTGAATGCACTAGGTGGTATTTTCTTCCTAGGAGGTGAAGTGGGTTCTATGGGTACATCAATGATCGTAGCAGAAACACTATAGGGCGGTGTACCTAGCACATACTTAGAAGCATTAGTGGGACTAGAGGTATTCTGTTTTCTATTGTTCCGCTTACGAGATAAGATAGATTTAGCAACACATTTATCATGACAACCAGAAAACATGCTTTTACGACAACCAACACAAGATGCTTCAAACATAACATTTAATGTACTTAAAGGTGCAGCATTCGTTACATCACTTTGGCTATTACATTTGTCTAACGCAATGTCTAAAGTGGGTGCAACTTGAGTGTTATTCAAGGTCCTAAGGTGTTCTTCTACTTCAGAGGTCTTTATTGTTCTTCTCTTACATTGCAACTTCCTATTCTTCCTGGTTTTGCTCTTAAGCTATGAAGTGCTAATGTTGGGAAAAGAGGGAATTATTCCTTTATCAGTGGAAGGAAGCACATTAGTATCTTATGGTTTGTCATTAGGCGTTCTAGTGTCAATTTTAAACATTCCAGGTGCAAGAACATTCGTGTTACTAGACTTATCTTATTCATACTTCCCTAACTTTGCTTTTAACTCAACAATAGTATGCAACAATTCTTGATTTTCAGAGCGAACGTTTCCACTAACGTTTAAGACTTCTTTAGTGTATGCAAGATGATTATCAATTTCTTGTGATGCCTTAGCATGAGTATTTTTGAGCAAATCAAATATGACACCATATTCAGTTTTGACTTTGGAAATTTCTTGTTCATATTTTGAAATTTAACACTTTAAAGACACGTTGTCATCATCCAGTTGTTCAAGTTTTGATCGAAAGATTTTTCACGCAACTGGTTGATTTTGTTTTGCAAAGCAAGTTCTCGATATTGACAATCTTTTTGACACCATTGAAGATGACGTTTTTTCATTCGAAAGTTCATTTAACAAACGCTCATTTTCAATTTTCAAAGACTCGATTTGCGGCACATTATCGATATCTTCAACATTATCAACAGAACCAACATCGATATAATCAAATGCGTATGCAACAATATGTAGTAACACAACATTTATGGTATCAGCACATATAACATCTTCCAAGAGTCGGTCAACATGATTTCGCAATATTTTCTTTTTTCGTTTAGTGTGTGAAATCGATGTTTCTGTTTTCTCGAAAACTGTTTTCATAAGTCCAATCTCTTTCTCAAGTTCCTGCTCCCAATATATTGCACACATTTTAAATTTCTGACATGTGGTAAAAGCCCTTCTCGAAAATATCTCTTTGATTTCGCAAGAATGGCGATTGAAAATGTTCACTTTTTATTTCAAAATTAACTTCAATTGCATGTTCCAAAAGTTTGATGTCAGACATAAATGTGTCAAAATATTTAAGAACTTGACATCGTTCAGCTAATGGCTTTATTTCACTAAAAGAAGGTAAAGGACCATTAATATGTGCAACATTAGAGAGGGGACCATCATGAAAGGAGGACTCAGGATTAGGTGTGATAACCCAAGGTGTGTTAGAATTATCCTGTTGTGTGACGAAATTTATGGCTTTTGAATAGTCAAATGGTTTGTTATAAACAACATTTTCCAATTTTAACCGACTCGCCTTTCGCATCTAAATCCTCAGACGATTATATTCAACAACACTCATAATTGAATCATCAATTCTATGTTCTCATCAGAAACTCGAGGATTTGGTTCAATGCTCTATGTGAAAACTTTGGTTTGTAATCGCAAGAATTGGACCATATCCATTTGGATTTGGTTTAAAAGTAAACTTTTGAATTGTTGTGATTGACTCACCATGTTTGTAAACAACATTTTGAAATTCTTTGATTTTGTGTTATAAATCGACAATTTCATCAAGATATTCATCTATTTGTCTCCTCAAATGCTTTTTGTACTTACAAAACTGTTTTTGACAATTTAACAACTCAGGCTTGGTTTTTTGAGTTTCCAAAGTGAGAGCGTTAAGTTGTTGTTTATGATCAAATTTTAGTTGTTCTATTTGAGAAATTAATGCATTCTTGGATGTAACTAGATCACATATCTGTTTTTCCAAAGATTTTTCATTTTGGTATGATTTTGAAAAGCGACTTCAAAACTGTGTTCACGTTTTTCTTTGGTTTCAAAAATTTTGAGTTGGAACTTATAACATTCATTATCCTTAGTCAACAGTGCAATTTTATCTTGCAGTTTCTTATTGATCTCATTGCACTTTTCCAGTTGAGATTGGGTGGTATGAAATAAGTTGGTTATGAGGTCAAGATCTGGATCAGAGAAAGGTTCATCTTGTTCAACTTGAGTGTCAACATAATCATTATTTAGATCCTCAAATATGACCACAGAGTCAACTTGATTATCAATATTAACCATGAGGTCATCTTGATCGTCAAATATAACTACGAGATCCATTTGATTATCGTCGGAATGAGATGTAGAAGGCTCATGTTGAACACTCTGTGCCTCATCGGATACAGATGTTGACGGAGATATAAGATCATTAATGAGTATATTTGGATCATGTGGAGCTCTTGCATGTTTGCCATTAACATCACAGCTGCATTAGCTTGCAAGTCCTCCATGTCATCATCAAAATCTGCATCAGCCATGAAGCTTTGTTCCTTGTTGGTAAGTGTTCCACTAGCTTCATCTTTGAGAGCCAAGAGTAAAGCCTCTTTATGGGCCTCTTGTTCTCGGCTTAGGGCATGCATTAGCCAGATGACCCTTCTCATTGCAGTTGTAGCATCGGAGACCATTAACGCCAATCTGAGCATTTCCCTGATCAACCACTTGAACCCGTTGTTGTGGAGCACCCATGTTATTCCTCCCATTAGTATTAAACCCTTTACCACTACCCATCGGACGACCATTTCCACGATTCTGAACCTCAACTCTTCCATTGTTAACAACAGCGTGATTTCTTGTGTTTGAAGAGGTACGAATGCGATTGTTGGATTTGTTTGCGAATCTCTCGAAGGCTCTAGCAATCATGACAAATCCTTGATTCAATGCATCGAAGGCTTCCGCATCCTCATCTGATTCACTGTAGAGTGCTTGATCATTGTTGTTTTTGTATGGAACCAATTGAGTTTCTTTTGATTGTTGTTGTGATGGATCATATGGTGTAATCTGAGCAGTTGGTTGGGGGGGGGGGGTTTGTGAAGACAGTTTGCAAGGTCGGAAATTGAGGATAACATGCTTGAATGTACAAAGCAAGTGTTTGATTATCCGGGAGTGAAGGAGAAGCATGGACTCTATGAATGATTATGTCTTTGTCTACTTCCTTTTGATAGTGTTTCAGATAGTCATACAACAATCCGTAAGTAGCTTGATGAAGATTCTTTGCTTGACGGATGAATGTAACATACTTCTCCCAATCAGGACCAAGACAACTCAGAAACTTTGTGTTGATTGCAATCCTTGGCATGATGATATTATGTTTATCCAAGTCATTGATGATGTCTGAGAACCGATGATAGTATGACTCTAATGACTCCCCTGGTTCAATCATGAAGTTATCATATGCTAAGTAGATGTCTTCTTGATTGAGTTCAGTGCCTTCCATTAGAAGATGAATGTGCTCCCACATTGCTTTAGCAGTCTTCTAAGCATCAACCCTACGAAGTATCGGATTGGGTAAACCCAAAAGGATATATTGCATTGCAAGTTCATCAGCTTCTAAGTGAAGAAGTTGGTCAGTAGTAAGTTGATCAAGGCCGACAACGTTGGTAACATCATCTCTTGGTGGAGTAGCATTCAGATCTCCGGGTATAGTGATAGTAGGCATTTGAAAAGGACCTTCAAGTATGACCTTCTTCAAAAACTTACCATGTGGTTTCTTGAGATCACAAAACCGAAAAAACCTTATCACCCATTGTTGGCTACTTAAAGCTTCACACATCTTTGCAAACCAAGAAGGTTCCTTTTGCGTTGTGACATTCATAACATACTTATCTGGAAACTGATATTGGAAGTAGTTACAATGTTGAACTTGTTGACGAGGGTTTGGTTGAAGCATCTGTGGTGGAAAAGGGTTTGCTCCTTGAGGAAAGTACATTTGAGATGGCGGTTGAAATTGTTGTTGAAATTGTTGCAATTGTTGTTGAGATGGTGGAGGATATTGTTGATATTGTTGTTGTTGTTGTTGTTGTTGTTGAGGATACTCATGAGGAAAGTAGTGAGATTATGGTGGTTGAGACATCTTGAAACTTGTGTTGATGATGGATCTTTGTAGTCAAATGAAACTTGAGTATGTTGATGAAGTGTTCTTAAGCGTAGAAACCAGCTTAGGCGTAGGGTAATCCTTACGCGTAAATCCCTTGTACACGTAGACAGAAGCTTACGCGTAGACTTGAGAAAAACTTAGGCTTAGGCGTAAACCAAAGGCTTAATAGTAAGAACCTTATGCGTAAGATTTCTTTAGGCGTAAGATGAGCTTATGCGTAGGAAATGCTTAGGCAGAAAGTGTTTACTCGTAAGATTTTATGCTTAGGCGTAAAACTAGGGTTTTACCTAAAATCCTTTACACTTATCCAAGTGTAAAAGATATCCAAGTCGGTGTTTTCGTGCTTATCCAAGCAAGAAAACACCGAGTAAACCAACAGATTCAACATCAAACGAAGAAATCCTTAGCGAGAAACTTAGGCTTAGGCGTAGACTTAGGAGTATACGAGTAGAACTAGGGTTTTACTACGAGTAGAAAGTACCAAAATTAGCCAAAACTAATTTTTATGCTCAAAAGTGTTTTGTAACCTGATTTTTATGATGAAATAGCTTCAAAATCACCAAAATAACAAGAAAGTTTGAAACTTGATGATCTAAAACAATTTTCCACCTTACGCGTATAAACATACACACGAATCCAACCAAGCTTAAAAACTAATCTACACACGTAAAGTTTGAAACTTGATGCAAAAAAACTTAAACTTTAACACTAAATAAACCTTAAAACACAAGAATCTTGAGTTTACAAGTGTAAAAACTAAAGTTTTTAGCGTATGAAAGTTTGATACACTAAAACCCACGCGTATAATATAAGACTTCAAAAACAAAAGTGTTTCACCCAACTAGATGGCGATTGATACCACTGTTAGGCTACCATAAGTTAACACAAGGATCAATATGTAAGAAGTAAGATGAAAGAGAGATTTGTTGAACAAACACAAATACACACGTATGAGTATAATAGAACTTTAGGCATAGGATATGATTATGAGTGAGCAACCAACCTTCAAGAGAAGGTTTACATGTAGTATTTATAGGGAAGGGAACTAGGGCAACATGTCTAGTCCCTTCCTTCATTATTGGGCTTGGATCAAGGCTTATGGGTTTTCTACATAAGTCTTGCCATTAATAACTAACATAAAAGCCTAGTTTAAGCAACCTATTACATATTAATTACTAACACTTGAAATACAAGTTATGAGTGATTCCAACAGATACCTACATAACATCTTTTGATGAATGCATCACAATTTGTGCATGACAGTATTGTACGAGCACAAATTGTGGTGCAATAATAAAAAAATGTGGTATGAGTCTTTTTTTAATAAAAGATATATTAATAAAAACGTCTTTAAATAGTGATTAAAATTTTAAAATCAGCTTCTTATCGTTTTGATAATAATTTCAAATAAAACGAGGTCAACATTGCAGTACTTTTGACTTACGTACTCTTTCACAAAAAAATTGCTTATTTTTTCATGTAGTAGATAAAAAAGATTACAAATGTTTGATGATATTGACGGTAATAGATAAATAATATGAAGTGCGTATACACATTAGTTATATAAAAACACATTAAATTAATTATAGACATATGCAATATGTTTTAATGCATATAAAGCAAAGTAATTATACGATTTAACTCATCAAACAATACATCGCTGCAAAATGCGGGTATTCAATACCCCTTGTATTCATTGAAAGAGAACTGCGAATACGAAATACGAATTGAACTACACTACATAAATTATTACAATGCATAAGATTGTCATTGTTGGTACTATTTCAGCGTAATATTAAACACAATGGTGACGACACCTCTCACCTTCACATCATCATTCAATGTATCACTATTTGTCTCGCCTTTTAGTCACAATGATCACCATTTCTCTCATCATTAAAAATATTCACTTTATACAAATATACCTCACAAATTATCCCACACACATTCACAAATAAAATAAATATAATAAAATACCCACTTTGCCTTGATACACGAATGGTGAGGCTCGTCACAAATTCTCCCTTGTTTTATGTGTTGTTTTATGTGTGTCGCGCGTAAGAGCTACCTCCCATAGTGAGGTGACGCGTGGTTGGACATGGTGACGGTGATACATCACCTATCGTCGTAACCGGTCCAAATGAATACTTATTTAAAAAAAATCAAATAACTATTTTATCCGTTTTAAAATTATTGTCTCCAGACAAAAAAATTCAAACACTGTAATATGATCTCACCGCTAAACTCTTTTTTTATTAGTTATCACAATAACAAGACTATTATTTTAAAACATCTCAAAATAAATAATAGATATCATAATTTTAGAATGAAAAAAGTATCTCACAAAATCATGAAAAGGACTTGAACCTACAAATATTCGGTTGCGAAACATTCTCACACAATATGAGTACAAACGTTTTGATAACTACTAAACGCTACCTAATGTGAGTTTTAAGAGAATAGATCATTGAAAAAATATTCACAGATATGTAAGTCATGAGTTTCTCTAAGGACTAATTAAAATGTTTTTTGGAATACAACACATGAGAATTGAAATGGATTTTGATCCTATCCTTCAGGACCCAAAGGGTTGCATGTATATGAAAAACCAATGCATTATTCTTCTCATTTCGACTTTTACATCATATTAGATCAACCGTTAAAATCAACTTTTTGCGTAAATATTTAATTGCTTGGAAGAGTGCTTTACGTAAACCACTAAACCAACGTGTGGGGTTGAAATTGTAAGTGCTATTAGTTGGTGTATCTCGATATGACTTTCTAACTAAACATAATAAATGGTCAGCTAGCCTTTTATTTAATAAGGTTTGACATTGTTCAAAGTAAATTGAATGCTAAACTTGGAACTTTGTATTTGCAAAAAACTTTCTTCCATAGGAAGTTAATTACTTTTTAGCTATGATATACGTGACCAAACCGATATTTTTGTGATTATTTCAAATTTTTGTCTAACCCTAAAGTGTTCACCTAAGATAAGTTAAATTTTAAGATTTTCTGAAATTTTGAACATATGTTGCTACTACCAGGTAATCATGAAAAGGGTTCTTGATTAACCTTGAACATCATGAAGTCAAATCCATCATTAACAATCTAACACATTCAATAGATCATCATATATAAGTCAAAAAACATAGTAATAACCAATTTATGGTTTTCTAAATAATTGAGATAATGGCTTGAAGGTGATCATGATTCATACCAATATGGAAAGATACCAAATTTTATATACTTACATAAATGATGATGGGACCCTCAAAGCATAAATAGGTTGATAACAAACAAACAATCCACCAACTCTAGTAGGGATGTGACCATTTCTCTTCTCACCTATCCTTCTCCTCTACCTACCCCAACCCATTAACAAACTTAACGTATCTTCTAAAAGACATACCCACTATCTATCTATTTTATGCCAAATAGATGTTTACCACTTCAATGTACATCGAATTTAACCTAATATTTATAAAGATTGAGTTTTATGCGAGAAATATTAGTATTCATAATTTTATAATTTGAGGGGAGTTATTTTATATACCAAACTTTTCACACATACCAAAAGACTCATCTTCACCATCCATTTAAAAAAAAAATAATGGCTGAGATTAAAATCATTTTATTATTTCAATTATTTTTTATAATTTAAATATCTCTTAAACCGTTAATCGTTAAGTGAAATATTTACACCGTCGCGACGAACATTTAATTATCTTTCTATAAACGGGCACTTTGATATACTTTCGAAAAAAAAAAATCATTTTTGCGTTTTTTCGTTTATTTATTTTTTTTCATCTTGAAATTTGCGATGAAGAAAATCATATACGATAAAACACTAAATCAATATATCATTCACATGATATTAAATGTTAAATCATATATGATATGTAATATCACATGTGATATGATATGATATCATATGTGATTTTACACTAATATCATATGTGATATTGCTTATCATATACGATTTAACACTAATATCACACGATATTTAAATTAGTGTTTAATCATATATGATTTTTAACGCAAATTTCAAAGAACGAAAAAAAAACGAAAAACTTTAAAAAAAAAAAAAAAAAAAAAAAAAAAAAAAATACGAAAAAATGTTGTCGAAAATATATCAAAGTCGTATATCTATAAAAAGATAATTAAACGTCATTAATCATATATATATATATATATATATATATATTTTTAAACTTAACGATTACGGTTTGAAAGATATTAATATTTGAAAAAATGATAAAAGTGGGTTTTTAAATTGTTGAGATTAATCTCATCCATTAGATCAAATAAAAATGGATGGTGATCCTTAAATGATTTAATTGATAATTTATCTATAACATATAATTGTTATAATATTTCGTCCTCAAATGATCTTAATTGTTATAATTTATCTATAACATATAATGATTGAGTTTCATGCTATAAATGTTAGTATTAATAATTATATAATAATCTATCTATAACATATAAAAATTATGTTTCATGCCATAAACGTTAGTGTTTGAGCAAATATTCGTAGATTCTCTTCAACCTTAAACTTCAGGAGATTCAGCGACAACTCCTTCTTCTTGTAGGCTGAAATAAGAGAAAACAACGTTAGCTCGCTCCGGTTTTTTAGTCTGAGACCAAGCTCCGGCGTGAGAGTAAGTACTTGGTATAAGTGAATGTTAAGTAAAGTAGAGTAAGGGTAGAGAGAAGTCTATGTCGGAGTGTGCGTGTAAAGAGGATGCATGTTCATGTGTGTGAACAGTTCCTTTTATACTACCTGTGATTAGCTCCATGACAAAACCTTTTGTGGAAGCTAATTTGTCTTCTAGGCGCAGCACGTAAAGCGCTGATAAGCACCAGGCTTGATCTTCGGAGTCAAGGTTGTCTCCATGCTAGTTGTGGACCAATCATCTGTGCTATTCGTACATCGTCGTACTACGTATGTCAGTTGTCAGTGTACTAGCTCCGATGTAGGGCATGTTCCGTCACTATGCTTCCTGAGCAGGCACTGCTTTTCTCGGGGTGTTTTGAACTTTGTTCATGGGGCTACGCAAGATTTTGATGATGCGGTGGCTACCTTTCTCGCTCGAGCATTACCATTTCTCAGCAAGGTATCCCAGAGTGCTGAGAGTGATTTACAAGACATTGCCCAGCTTGAGCCTGATAAAATACTTCCTCCACGCAAGCATCTTCTACAGCAGTTACTTCGTCAAGAGGTTCAGACATTCAGAATCTAGACCGTTCTACTACTCTGCCTACAAAGACATTCGGCTACACCAGCATTCCAGTGCATTTAAAGATGAAGAAGGCCTCCAAGTGAAGAACCTCCTTATTTCTCATTTGTAGTAGGTTTATTTTATTTATGTAGCTTTTCGGGAGCACCTTTGATATTTTGTACTATGGACCCGTTTGTATTTTTATGCTGC
Organism: Chrysanthemum lavandulifolium; assembly: GCA_022545495.1. Classification (NCBI taxonomy): domain Eukaryota; kingdom Viridiplantae; phylum Streptophyta; class Magnoliopsida; order Asterales; family Asteraceae; genus Chrysanthemum; species Chrysanthemum lavandulifolium. Next base: position 39,168,891 of record CM040238.1, on the reverse strand, counting down.
TTTTGCTAGTCTCCATTGGATATGTGTAACCTTATGACTTTGTGACAGTGATATCTCATTTGGCGTTGTAGCTCGCTATGCCTACATTTGTTGTGTTGTTTTACTATTTGTATGTTTTTGAATGCTTTAGTGTTTTGCATATGAAGTGCCTACATTTTCCACGAATAACATCTGACCTTGCAAGCGGGGTCTCCTAAAGTAGCGCCCGTTGGTCATCCATATATTTTATCCAACACAACATTGATTTTAGAATTACACTATTGTTGTTGTCGATACATTCTAATACTTACATATCATATATTCCGTTCGACATGTATCCACCGATGGAGCAACCGCAGTTGATTTTAGAATTACACTATTGCTGTTGTCGATACATTCTAATACTTACATATCATATATTCCGTTCGACATGTATCCACCGATGGAGCAACCAAGCAGATTCACTACAGTCAGCAGAGTCGCAATCGCAAGGTCAGAGTGGCGAGTTGTAGTTGCAGGGTGCCTAGTCATAATGCATCTACCCTTACGTTTTGTGGATTTAGTGTATCAACATACTTATTCCCACTTTTTCTTTTTTTGGATGTAACACTTAGACCGATAACTTTGTATTACTCTTATATTTTGACGCAGCGTCTGCTTATGTGCAGTGCTTGCCGATGTAGCCTTCGGATCCGTATCCTCGTGCTACTTTCTCTATCCGGTGTAGCTACTCACCAGAGAGCAATTATTACGCGTGAAAGGGAAAGGTGTTTGTTCCAGGCCCTTCCGATTTCACCATGGGGAACCGATAAGGTTTTAAATGTACCTTTTGAGGGTCGTTTAAGCCTTATTTGATCACTTTTGTATCCGTTATTACTTAATATCGTTCCTTTCACTTTTAGGTCTCAAGGCAAATTCTTGTAATGGCACTTATTTGGACGAAAAGCGGATATACGAAGAAAATGGCCAAAGTCAAGAATCGAGACACTCAAGTCATTGAACCACAAGGTGACGCGCCATCGCTAATCATGACGCCGTCGGAGCATTTTGTGACACGAAGCCAAATTCTTATTTTCAAGTGACGGTGTCGCTTTAAAAGAGAGAGTCGTCGCAACTCCAACGGCCTAGATTTGATCCAGACGGCGCCGAAGTTGAAGAGGACGGCGTCACAAGCACAAGGTGACGCCGTCGCAAGACTAACGTGGCCAAGACGAAACCCTAACGATGGCGACCCGGCGGCCACAAATCATAAGGTGACGTCGTCGCGATTGTAATATTATATATAGAATCCGAATTTTCGGTTTAGTGTGTAGTCTTTTGAGTAAAACCTAAACCGAACCAAGGCTGTCTTGTACAAGATTTTAGGGTTCCAAACCCTATCTTACATCAAGATAAGTGTTTTACTTCATTAATTCAATTATGTCTTCAATTATTTGTGTGATGCTTGCATGTTCTCCATGTCCGCTAATTTACTTGTGTGTTTGCTTAGGAATATGAAACTTAATTATTAAATATTGATTGGTTATCTCTTATCTTAATTGATTAATGATCTAGTAATGCGATAGGTCATTCGTTGTGTAATTAATGCTTGATTAATCTTTGTGAACCTTGGGCTATAGCACTTAGAGCGGTTGTAGGCTAAATCATCCAAAGAGTGCCTTAGAGTTAGAGTTTATAATCCCTAGAGGGTTTTGTAGACGAGACCCTTTGGTAAGTTCAAAGAGTTAGGGATAAACACATACTCTACGACTTTAGACACACAACGCTATTAAGAATAAGGACGTGACAATTCAACCATCAATAGGAGATAATTAAGGAGTAATAAAACCTAAGTGAACACATCTTTAAACTATCATACGAGCACACAATAATTAGACATAGACTACATACACCTTAGACTAGATAATTAGATAAGTAGAGTAATCGGTAGAAATACCAACCCCAAATCCAAACCCCGAGATTCAGTACCTTTCCATTTCCTAAAAACATAAAAGATAAAAATAATCTTCCTCAACCCCAACCTTAGCGTAGTAACTTCTCACTAGCATTCCTATTCCCCAGAGAACGATATCAATACCCGTGGCTTACCCTAATACTATACTACAACGATTAGGTTCATCGCCTGGGGTGTTATAAAACTTGCTCAAGAAAAGGAAGTTCCTTTGACCCCGAACTACACGTGGCGTTATCAAGTTTTGGCGCGCTGCCGGGAATAGAATAGCTAGTTAGTAGTCTACCTCGCTTAGGTTTCTTTGTGATTCCTATCAAGTAAATTTTCTCAATTTTAGCTTTCTCGTAGTCTATCCCCTTCTTCGTGACCTTTGTTCGTAACCCCATCACTTTTCATCATGAAAGGTGATAACCAACCACCATTCATCAACCTACCACTGAATGACCCACCAAGAGCCCGTACTCTTGGTGAATACTCGAGACCAAGCCACCTAGGCTATAGGAACACCATTGAGCTTCCCGACCAAGCCCAAACTACGGCCCTGCGATCCGACACCATCCGGTTGGTGCAAACGGATGTGCATTCCATGGAATTCGTTCAAGATCCTAATCAAGATCCGATGGATTTCCTCAAAATTGTCGATTCCATTGACCTTTATGCTACTACTCGGGAGACCACGCTGCGTCTCTTCCAATTATCTCTACGGGACCAAGCTAGTAATTGGCTTGAGCGACTTCCCACGGCTCCATCTCGAGTTAGGATGATCTTACCTCTCGCTTCCTTGCTCAATTTTTCCCACCGGGAGAACCACTAAACTTAGGCGAGATATCTTAACGTTTCAACAACTTCAAGGCGAGTCTCTACAAAACATGGACTCGATTCAAGGACACGCTCCAGAACTCCCCATCATGGCATTGATCTTTGGCTTCAAATCCAAATCTTCTATGACCATATTGATTTCATCACTCGACGATCTATTGATCAAGTCGCGGTGGAAGGCTCAATGACTTTAATGCAGAAATCTTGGGATATTATAGAAGAGCTTGTCGATCAAAGCTACGAAGATTGGAATGAATCTCCAAACCCCTGTTAACATGGTTAATGCCATATCAACTCCTCTTGAATCGTCCGACATCACCAAGAGCAAATGGGTGCTATTGAGAGAGGATTGATTATCTTATGGAAAGGCATAAAGGGCTCCGTGACAAATCCTCGAGCGCGTCAATTCCGCCAACTCCACCAACCACCCAACACCTTTTGGAATCCAAGTCGTGAGCAAAACCCCATTACGAAGGTGCTTCCGTTCTACTTCCCAATACCACTCTCACCAAGCTTTAAGGAACAAATGAGGAGTACATGGCACTCATACGGAGAGATTAGCCAAATTTGAAGAGGAGGTTTATAGGCGAGAGAGGAAATGCAAGCAAAATGAGCGGAAATGATGAACCCGTAAAAGAATATACCAAAACAAAAGTTCCCGAAAAGGTACTAGTAAGAAGCAACGATTGTCCTCCCACTTGCTTGTAAACGCCATTTCCATTATGCACGAGGGTGGAAAGGTTGATGTGAGGAAAACGAGGAAAGCAAGAGGGAGGAGGTGAACCTAATGATGAGCACGAAACCATTGAGTACTACCTTAAGCACGAAATTAATGTGAAAAACCATTGCAAACCAAGTAAACAACTTTAGGTACAATGAGGTTCTTAGGGAAGCCCTTGAAGGAAAAATAACATAAGAAGAGTATGGCCCCGCCTATGGGACCTCTGTATGAGTTGGTTCTAAAAACCATTAACAAAAAACGAGACACCACAGGAACTTCGTGATTCCTTGTAGTATAGGTGATATTGATAATATAAATGCCTTAGCTAATCGGGGACCGTGAACATAATGCCATTATCAATCTATAATAAGTTGACTAAGGAGAAGCCAGCCAAGACCGATCTTAGACTTTCCTTAGCTAATCACACCTATGTCTACCCCATAGGAATCGCGGTGGATATTCTAATAGACATGGCTAATATCGTTTATCCGGTGGATTTCGTGATCATAGATGTTGAGGAAGATATAAACATGCCACTCATTCTTGGGACACCATTTCTGGCCACCTCCAAGGCAACCATCAAATGCGGGAGGGCATCATGATACTTAAAAGCGGGAAAGTGCGCTAGGATACCCGTCGTTCAAGGTATCCTCTTAAGATCATGGAGATGATTACGGTGAAATCCACAAGCCCACGGAAATATTGTTAAGAAAAAATGAATGATTGGGAAAAAGGGCTTAGGATTTCATGGTTCAAGGATTGTATGCAACATTGTGGAAACCCGATAAAGTTGGGAAATAATCCCACTTCGATACCAAAGGCACAAAGGAACCCTAAGGAATTTCTAAAGGGAGAAAAGTACTTTTGTACAAATCACGGATAAGGGCATTACAAGGTAGAAACAAACCAAGATGGTTTGGGCCTTTTCTGATGAAGGAAACCAATCTAAAGGATAAAACCGTCGCCATAATAGACGACGTTGGCAAGGAATCCACGGTAAGCATACAACGTCTACGCCCTTTCGACGAAGGGAAAGAGAAGGAAGGACATGGCGGTAATGAAGTTACGTAAGGGCACGACTACGAGTCTAGCTACAAGACTCTTAAATAAAGAAAATCGCTTCGTGGGAGGCAACCCATGTTTAATTGTTTGCTTGTTAGTGTCATATATCTTTTATTGATTACTTATTCTCATGTTTAAATTTGTAAAAATGCTTTATTTTGTTTTTAACCTCGTCTTAATTGCATATAAAGGTATTTTACATAAAGGATAAGTGTAGGGATGATTACACACGTTTTCAAAGAAACGTAAACATGAGAATAGCAATTCATTAAAAGATATATATGTGTGTTTGTTCGAGTCAAATGCTTGTATCGAGTCATAATGGATGTTTTGCAGAAGTTTTTCCAGATTCTAAAGATGTAAATTTTCCGAATTCTTTCCGAAAATGTGAGACCAAGATTTGTCAGATAACCCGACGGCGTCAGATCGCAACCCGATGGCGTCGGGAAGGAGTAAAACAACAAATTACTTTTTCTCGTTTTCGAGCTAACTATAAAATTTTGGAATTTTCGGTCTTAATTTTCTAGAAATTACAGAAACATCCATTCCACAAGCATTATATCCTAGTTTAGTAGAGTCTTATATATATTATTACGATCGATTTTATGCGAAGGTTTCGTTTGTTTTCTTCAAGTGTGCGGGGTTTTATTTATCAAGAAGAAGAAACAAAAGATTGGAAGGAGGTTTTCACATACATTTTTCTTGGAAAGGATTTAACCACTACTTCACACACGGATCCTACCGGTGATCGGGGAGTATTAGTTTCTTTCGCTTTTAATTACCTTCCATTTTCATAACTTTGATACTTCGGGAACATTGGGGACAATGTTCGGTTTAAGTGTAGGAGAGAAAATAAAGCGGGAACTTTGAAACTATGCTTATCCTTGATTATTTGCTTTGTCTAATTGTATTTGTGTAATAAACCATGAGAAAATGTCGGTTAGGGTAATTTTGGCACCAAATTTAAATTTTTCATGATATATAGGAGGGCCATTAGTCTTAACAAAAGCGTCTCACGGATAGGAAGTTGCATGACTAGCACAAAACCCTTTACCACCTAAATTCCACTCAAAATGTGAGGATCGCCTTAGATTAGTAGGAATTAAAGCATTCATCTTTAATGCTTAGAGTGTGAACCGGTAGTATAATATCGCTCCTTTTCACTCCTTAGGGTCGTTTAAGCCCTTATTTGATCACTTTTGTATCCGTTATTACTTAATATCGCTCCTTTTCACTTTTTAGGTCTCTTGAAGGCAAATTGTCAGTAATGACACTTATTTGGACGAAAAGGCGGATATCTGAAGAAAATGGCCAAAGTCAAGAATCGAGACACTCAAGTCTTTGAACTACAAGGTGGCGGCCACCTATCGCTAATCTATGACGCCGTCGAGCATTTTGTGACACACGAAGCCAAATTTCTTATTTTCAAGTGGCGGTGTCGGGCTTTAAAAGAGTAGCCGTCATGACTCGGACGGCCTAGATTTGATCGAACGTCGGAAGGCGAAGAGGCGTCGCAAGCACAAGGTGACCGTCGCCAAGACTAACGTGGCCAAGACGAAACCCTACGATGGCGGCGACCGGCGGCCACAAATCATAAGGTGGCCGTCGCGATTGTAATATTATATATAGAATCCGAATTTTCGGTTTTAGTGTGTAGTCTTTTGGAGTAAAACCTAAACCGAACCAAAGGCGTCTTGTACAGATATTTTAGGGTTCCAAACCTATCTTACATCAAGATAAGTGTTTTACTTCATTAATTCAATTATGTCTTTAATTATTTGTGTGTATGCTTGCATGTTCTCCATGTCCGGATAATTTACTTGTGTGTTTGCTTAGGGAATATGAAACTTAATTATTAAATATTGATTGGTTGTCTCTTATCTTAATTGATTAATGATCTAGTAATGCGATAGGTCATTCGTTGTGTAATTAATGCTTGATTAATCTTTGTGAACCTTGGGCTATAGCACTTAGAGCGGTTGTAGGCTAAATCATCCAAAGAGTGCCTTAGAGTTAGAGTTTATAATCCCTAGAGGGTTTTGTAGACGAGACCCTTTGGTAAGTTCAAAGAGTTAGGGATAAACGCATACCCTACGACTTTAGACACGCAACGCGATTAAGAATAAGGACGTGACAATTCAACCATTAATAGGAGATAATTAAGGAGTAATAAAACCTAAGTGAACACATCTTTAAACTATCATACGAGCACACAATAATTAGACATAGACTACATACACCTTAGATTAGATAATTAGATAAGTAGAGTAATCGGTAAAATACCAACCCCAAATCGAAACCCGAGATTCGTACCTTTCCATTTCCTAAAAACATAAAAATAATCTTCCTCAACCCCAACCTTAGCGTAGTAACTTCTCACTAGCATTCCTATTCCCTGAGAACGATATCAATACCCGTGGCTTACCCTAATACTACACTACAATGATTAGGTTCATCGCCTAAGGTGTTATAAAACTTGCTCGAAGAAAAGGAAGTTCCTTTGACCCCGAACGACGCGTGTAGCGTTATCGTGAACACAGTGGTAGGAGTTACCCTATTCACCCGGAGGTAGCAAGCCGTTCGTCGTTTCATAGTCGCACTATAATGAGCAATTTCAAATTCATAACTTAGAAAATTCTTGGAAAATTTTGTTTCATTGATATCTTGCCGATAGAAACAATATATCAATAATATCTAAAGTCATCTCCGGAGGAAGTCTTGCACTTTGAAAATTGCTTCTCCGAGGGAAAACATAATAATAATGAGAATGCTCTGGTGCTTTACATGTAGCACTTTCGGAGGTTACATGCATGCTAGGTTTTAGGTATTTCCTGCCCGTTCATGTCGTTTAGCTTGTAGGCACCACTCCGGAATGTTTGGGTCACCCTGTAAGGCCCCTCCTACTTTGGACCGAGTTAGCTGGTGCTTTCTACCTTTAAAGCTTCATTCTTTCTGAGGACAAACTCTCCTACCTTGTGATTGTACAATAAATTGCACTACCAGGCTTCGATAGTGATCGAAGGTAAGAGGGGTGTGTGTATTCCAGCCAAGTTTGTCTTTCACCGAGAATAAGAAATACTAAAACACTATGTTAAGTGATTGCGCAGGGGTTGGACCATGCAAACCACCTCCGGTGTGAGAGTAAGTATGAGTTATGGTTGTATAAGTGAGTATAAGTAAAAGTATAGTGTTTAGTGAGCATACCATAAACTTCTTCCCGTCCCACCTATTTATAGTAGAGAAAATAGGCTTGAGGGTACCTTTGCGCAAATATCGGAGAACATGGGGGCGTCCCGATGCTTTTGGGTAACCGCTAGAGCTTAGTGACCCACGTTCCCAATCTTGGCGGGAAAGCCAAGGATGAGAGGGAGATCGTGGGTTTGACCAGGTCAGGATGGCCTTTGTCCTTTATTCCCTCGACAGCCACACCCCGAAGGGCTTAGGGCTTCGAGTGGCGAATTCCCCGCACGTAACCTTCCTGTGTACGAATGGTTTGACGCCAATGAACATTTGGGAGAACTGACTTGAGCCTTCGTACTGAAGAGCTTTGACACAGTTCGAAGGGGTGTCCTTCGACCTGCTCGGAGGGTACATCATCAAGCCCCCCAGTAGAAAGTGATGCCTATGAACGAGGAGGCATTGCTTTCGACTTCAACCTGCGAGCAAAAGCAACTCATTTTTCCCACAACAACACACACAAAGTAAGTGTTTATGCCACTTAATGCGCAATAAATGTTGTCTAATCATATCTCACAGCTTGCTACAAGAACGCTTAACGACCCTTTTTCCTCGGTCTTCCCAAACGAATTTTTAAACTTTAATTAATTTTGAAATTCGGATAAGATTAACCAAGGGGGACACGTGTGTGGCCCATATGCAAAGTGCAATGAGTATTTATAGGGCGTTAGGTAAAACCCTAGGTCACTTTCACCTTCTCCGCCCAAAATTACACACAATATTCTACTTCCAGCTTCCAGCTCCGATCAAAAGGTAACGTTAATCTTCTCCTTCTACTCCTTAGCTTTTGTAGTTATGGATTCCAAATTTATCATAAAATAGCATAAATGCACTCTCTCGTCCCAAGATTTTCACGATTTCCTTGCTCATTATCATATACCCCAGGAGTACAAGATCATGCTCCCCAAACCAAATCAAGGTATCTTCGATGCCCCCAAAGGTTTCGTAGGGCTTTACACACACACATGCAGCCAATCAAACATTAGGATACCCATTCACCCCCTGATCTTAGAGTCATTAAATTACTACAAAGTACATAATTCCGTGTTCAATCCCTTGACCTTGCCAAACTTACAACATACATCGTAATGGTTGACTTTAGCGAAAAGAGGTGAGGGTGATGTTCCCAAACTTATTTTGAAGCCTTTTACAGATATAAAGGATTGGAAAGTTAGCTTCTTGTATATCCAAAACACCATCATTCCTCCTGAATACCCAACATTACTTAATGAAGCCTTCAGATTTGATGCCAAGCGTTTTAATGATTCTCTTCCATACAAAGTCTGAAGAAACATATTGTACCAACGTCTTACAAAGTATCCTGCTGATGTCCAATCCTTTCCCGAGCCTATTTTGTTCATGGCCGGCATTGCTCAAAGCTGGGAGGGGTCTCCTGCTAAACCCATGATCATGTATCATGGAGAAAATATGTGTACTTCCACCTTCTTTAAGTAGGACCAATTAGCACTGATATTTATCTCTTCTTGTTTGTTGTTTTGCAGAGATGGCCTTCAGAAATTTCATGCACCAAGACATTGACGAGGATTTGAGCTTTATGCTGATGGAGCCAGCTGAGGGATCCTACGGTGTTGGTTCACCATCTATTTTATTTAATAATAATGATGTAAATGCTATCAATGCCGAACCTATTGTCTCTACTCCTCCACAATGCTCCAGGAGTGCCCTTCGCAGCTGGTCGAGAACGTAGCTGACTCGGACGACCCTGCGGATGAAGAGGTGAGCATTTCAGACAGGGTAAGGAATAGGAAGGGGACCAGTGCCAAGGCTCTCAAGTATACTACCAAGAGGAAAACCCCCATCCCCAGCTATGCGTCTAGAGCTGTCAGGAAAAAGGGTGTCGAAGGTAGAAAGACTGTGAAGTCTGCCTTCGAATTGCCCAATGAGAGTGAAGAGATGCATGGTATGTACTTATTTTTCGAATCATGAAAAATGTTATGGTTACATCTAACGCCCCTTTTGTTATTTCACTTGTCGCAGGCCTGCCCGACACCAAGGAGCTTCCTAACGCTCTTGCCTGTCATTGTATCGTGGATCATGTAACCCCATCTTTGGAAGGGATTGTTGGACAATATGTCTATTGAAGGGGTATCGGTCTTCATGACAAAAGCGTTGCAAAGCAAGTCAGGCCGGATAACCACCGAATATTCGCACGAGGAACCGCTCAAGTGGTGAAGAGGCTAGGCAAGAGATGGATGTGATGTTGGACAGGGAGAAACACAGGGACATGTAGTATGCTGAGCTCGAGGCTAAGTGTGAAGAGATCGAGAAGGATTTTGACAAGAATCCACTCACTCAAGACCTTTGAACCAAGATTGCTGAGCTGGAGAAGGAGCTAGTTACCACAAAAGCTGAATGTGGTAAACTGAAGCTTGAGGAGGCTAAGGTTGCTGTTTTGGAAGCTAAATGTGCAGGTCTGGAGAGTGAGAGATCCAGGCTTGGTGAGTTGGAGATCAAACTGAGGGAGGAAGTGGATGGCTTCAAGATGCTCTACAAGATGCTGCAGAAGGACCGAGTAGATGTAGTGTCAAAGCTATTTCCTTACATTGCCATGGAGCTATACCATAGTGACGAGGTTGAGGATGTTATGTGGAAGCTGATCAAGTCGGCTATATTTCATGGGTGATGTTTAACATTGGAGGAGGTTGCCAAGACGGGCAAGCCTGTGGACTTAACCAAGATTGATTGCTATCGTCCCACGTCCAAGGCTGAGTATGAAGATGCGGGGAATGCATTTGCTACTGCAGATTACCCCTTCCTACTCGAAGCCACCAAGGATCCAATGGCACCCCTTGAAGATTTGCTCTCCAAGAAGCCTCGCAAGATCAAGCCTACAACGCCCACCAAGAAGACTACCTCTACCAAGCCTACCTCAACTCTTCCATCCCCAACTCCATCTCCTCATAAGCAAGAATGAAGGCTGTCCTATTGGCAGTAATTTGGTTCCAAGGGTAGCATGTACCCTTTAAAACAATTTAATATTTCTTATGATGTCGGTCTGTTAAACAATTTTGTATTTTGTTTGGTATGTGGCTTCGGCCAAAGATAATGTTGACTAGGCTTCGACCAAATGATGCAGGTTATAGGGCTAAGGCCCTATTTTGAATGGAAGCAAGTAGGGGATATCTCTACGCACTTTTAAATATATTTCTTGTGCACTTCTCGTACGCCATTTTTCCGACACTTAAATTTTACGACCTAAGGTGTAATAACCTCATTGTGTGTAAATTACAACACCAAGCATATTGTGCTCAATTTTAATCACTAACAAAGGGTCGCGACCCACTCTATCTTTAATCCCTTAAGTATTATAGCTTATTTATACTATAAACTATTAGGAGAGCTAATGTGAATGTGTGGGGAGGCTTTAGTAATCTTATAAGGCTTTTGTCATACCTTATGCCTTCCCCTTCGACATTGAAACTCATAAACGACTTGGTTGAACAAATGTTTGTGTTTAAGAAATAAAGCAAGAGATTTGTGGGAAATGTATTATATCATTGAATTGGCAGGGAGAATTACATCATTTTGAAATGAACACTAAGACAACTACTAATAATGCTTGCTTTCCCATGAGAAGCTTTCTATACAAGAATGAAAAGTAAAATACTTCTTTAAACATAGAACTTGCGGAGGTTCGTACCATTCCATGTTCTGTCGATGGGTTCTCCAAAAAGAGTGGCAAGCTTGTATGCATCGTTGCCGTAGGCCTCAGCTATGACGTAGGGTCCTTCCCAAGTAGGACCTAGCTTTCCCTCGTACTACTTTTGCTTGCACTATTAAGGCGTAGCACGTACTCTCCTGAGGCTTGAAAGTTGAGGGCTTGGACGATCCCATTGTAGTAGCCTCTATCTTGTGTTATGCATAGCCTCTTATCGAGGCTATTTCTCTTCTTTCTTCCAATAGATCAAGGTTCGCTCTTAGCCCTTCGCCATTCCTAGAGGCTTCAAATGTGGCAACATGTTTTGTTTGCACACTTAGCTCTGAAGGGATTACAGCTTTTGTTCCATATGTGAGGCTGAAGGGGGTTTCGCCATGGCTTGATTTGGGTTGAGTCCTATGAGCTCATAACACTTGAGGGAGCTCATCTACCCATCCGTGATGGCTTCGTCCCAGCCTTTTTTCGATTCTCTTGATTACCACCAATTGTGAGTCTACGTAGATAGTAAGAACTTTGACTTCCATATCCCTTGCCAGCCGGAGGCCTGCCAACAAGGCTTCGTATTCTGCTTCATTGTTGGTGGCTTCAAATTCAAACCGAAGTGCATAGGTGTGCTCCTTTCCTTCGGGGCTGACCAACATCAACCCAGCCCCAGAGCCGTCGGGGCTTGATGCTCCATCCGTGTAAAGCTTCCAACCATCCTGTATTTCGATGAGTTTAGCCTTGGGCTCCTCCTTATCTTTGATTGGTTCAGAGGGTGTTTCTTCCAAGAAATCCGCAAGGATCTGCCCTTTGATAGAGTTTTGCTCTTTGAACTCTATCTCGTGTTCTCCAAGCTCGATGGCCCATTTTGCCACCCGTCTAGATTTTTCCGGTTTTGACAAGATTTGCTTGAGTGGTTTGTCAGTTAACACAGTGATCGGGTGGGCTTGGAAGTAACGTCGGAGCCTCCTTGCAGCGTAAATTAAGGCTAACATAAGCTTCTCCAATGCGGGATAGTTAATTTCTGCTCCTTGCAAGACCCTGCTAACAAAATAGATTGGGATTTGCCTTTTATCTCTTTCTGCCAGTAGGACAGTGCTGATGCTCTTCGTTGAGGCTGTGATATACATGAACAACACTTCGCCTTTGATTCGGGCCGTAAGTGTCAGAAGTATCTCCATAAACTCCTTCATTTTTTGGAAGGCAGCCTTCGCATCCTGGCTCCATTGAAAGGTATTTTTGTCGACGCAGCCCTTAAGCTTTTTGAAAAATGGTAGGGACCTATCCGCCCCCTTTGACAAGCATCGGCTTAGTGCGATGATTTTCCATTTAAGCTTTGTCGTCCTTCAAACATTTCGAGTTGAAGATCCGTGATGGCCTTGACCTTGAAGGATTAGCTTTGATTCCTTTTTGACCGGATACCCAATAATTTCCTTCTTGAACACCAAAAGAGCATTTCTTTGATTAGCTTCATGTTGATCGCCTTGAGTTGGTCGAAGGTCTCTTAGGCGTCGAGCGTGTCCTCCCGTGCTTTGCTCTTGATGACCATGTCATCCACATAGGATTCAAGGTTTCGCCTATTTGCCTCATCAAGGTCTTATCTACGAGCCTTTGCACGCTTCCGCATTTTTAATCCAAGGCCATTTTTCAGAATAAACGCCTTACTTGTGTAGAAGGTTGTCTTCTCTCGTCCTCCTCGGCCATTCGGATTTGATGATACCTTTGTAGGCATCTAAAAAACACTTCATCGGAACCTCGCTAGGGACTCTACCTTCCAATCGATCTACGCAAGGTAGCGATCCTTTGGGCATGCTTTGTTGATATCAGTAAAATCAACACACATGCGCCACCCTCCGTCACTTTTCTTTACCATCACGGGGTTTGCCACCCATGTTTGGTATTTGAATTCACTCAGGATCGCTGCCTGCGTTAGCTCATCCACCTTCTTACAGGCAGTGGCATTCCTTTCAGGCTCTAGGCTTCTCCTTTTCTGTTTGATGGGCTCAATGTGTTTGTATTCGTTGAGCTTATATTATGTGCTGAAGGGCTTTCCATCAATCACCAGCGTTCTTGGGACCCCTGTCATGTCAAAATATGTACATGCAAAAATGTCAAGGTTAGTTTGTAATAACTCATGAGCTTTGCCTTGAAGTTCGCTGGGCTCGCTTCAATCACGATCGCTTGCTCGGGGTAGCTTGGGTTCACTACTACTCGCTCTTCAAGCTCGCACAACTTAGAATGGCCATCGAGGTTCCTCCAGCCCTTCTTTAACTTTCTTGACACCATCTGCCTTTACCGCCTCCTCCGTAATTTGAATGAACAGTCCCTACTCCGAAGGGTGTTTGTAATTTGATGGGTACGTGTATGGTGGAGCCCACAATACCCATTTTTTGCATAGCAGTCCTTCCTATTAGCTAATTGTAAGGGGAATCTGACCTGACTATGATGAAGCTGAGAGTCTCTATTATGGATAAGGGCCCCTCTCCAATTGTGACCTCCAAGGGTACCTCTCCGAGAGGCCAAGAGTGTTCGTCGGAGAATTCCACCAAAGGTATCTTTGAGTCTACCCTCTGCGAGCGTATTAATGGCTTGAGTTTTAAGAAGTAGTGCTCGTAGATGATTTCGCAGAGCTTCCATAGTCCATGTATGCTCGGTTCACCTCCCTGTTGAAGACCCACACTTTGATGACAACCGGATCAATCGAAGGCGTCTGCCCTAGGATGGATGGGAACGTTATCTCCCCCACACTTTCTAGCTTTCTATATGCTTCTTTTCGCTTCAAAGTTGAATCATGCTTGTGTACCATTAGTATTGGAGCTTCTGCAGGGGTAGTTTCCTTCTTGATCCCTTTTACCAGATGTGTCAACTGCCCAGAACGTATTGCCTCTTCAATTTGCTTTTTCAACTCCCTACAGCTATTTGTGTCATACCCATGATCCTCATGAAAGTGGCGATGCCGACATGTCCTTGCTCTTGCCTCGTCTTTGACATGCGAGGGTGGGTCGAAGGACTTGGCGCCTTTCTCAATGGCGAGATTTCTCTGGGAGACTTGACCAACTTTGCAAGAGCCCGCTGATTTGAGCCTTTGTTGTGTGGGAGCCAGGCGGTCCTTGTTCTTCTTCCCTGCTTTTGGATCCTTCCAGAGGACCTCTGAGAACCTATCGGAGGCTCTTTGCTCAACCGAAGCCCGGTGCTATCGCTACTTCCTTGGATTCAATCCGGTATACGCCTTTTCCATGAGGGCCTTATAGAAGTTCAGAAGGTCGGTGGATAGAAATTCCACCAGACTTCGTGTTCGTAAGCCATGCATGAAGCCATAATCCTTTGCTCCTCGTGCAACCCCAAGATCTGCAAGGTTTCATCGGTGTACCGGGTGAGGAAGGCCCTTGTACTTTCGTTTTCCCTCTGTTTGATGGTATGTACAACCAAATGGGTCTTAGTGAACTTCTTCTGCTGGCTAAAGTACGACCAAAACTTAGCCTTAAGATCATCCAAATTCACAATGCTCCCTACTTTTTGCCCATTCCACCATATTCGTGCAGAATCCCAGAGGGTGTAGGTGAACATATGGCATGCCACAGGCATGGCCCACTTCTACATCTTGATAGCGCCTTCGGACAAATGTAAGAAATTATCCCAATCGCCTTTTCCGTCACAGTTGCCTGTGTGAGAAGGCATCTTCAACCCATCAGGTAGAGGATAGTCTTCGATCCATTTCACAAAAGCGCACGAGCCCCGTGAGCTTCAGCGTAGAAAGAGTTGTGCGGAGGCATGTAGCGAGGGCAAAGTTGTATGGGTTGTGATTTGCATGGATGTTGGTCACGAATATGTGGTATAACCTCAGGGAGCTTGGTACGAGGGATTTCCCCCCATTGGGTGCATAAGGTGTATAGGAAGGTGCCCATAGGGCATGTGTTGGTAACTCTGGTTGTGGAGAGATCCATTCGGAGGGTAGGCATTATAGGGTTGAGTAGGTAGGTAGGGATTCATGCCTTGAGGTGGTAGTTGGTTCATCCCAGTGTACGGAAGAGGTCCTCCTACACTCGAAACGTATGAATGAGGCATCGGAGCCCCCGTCCCATCTCTCCTTAGATGAGCTGCCAAGAGAGGTGGTAGGTTCACCCATCCGTTTCCCACTGGATTACTCCCTCCGTTGGAGTTCTCACTCCTCCTTTCTCCCGTATTCTCCCTTCTACTGTGGTCTCGCCGAGACCTTCTTCGAATCCACGCTTCTTCCATTGGGCCTCCTCGCAGATGGAGAACCAATTCGTAGGGCGGAGCACCCCCTACTTGTTGGTCGAGGTCTTTCTTTTACCTCGATCTCCTCATCATATTCCTCGCTGGAATATTCCAATTCCCTTCGCATTTCGGTGTTACAATATTGTCTTTTGTGAGCCCTCATCAAGGACTCCAGTGCTTCGAAGTTTACCTCAACGAAGGCAGGGCTAATTTCTGGATTGGGATTAGCTGAAGTTGAGGCGTGATGCAAGGGAGTTGTTTCTAGGCGGGATCGTGTAGTGAAAGTGGAGGCGGTTATGGGGTGAGATTATCGGTGTTAGTTGTGGTGATGGGTACCAGGGTAGAAATACAGGTGAAGGTGTATCTTCGTCCCGGTTCCATGCCCAAAAGTAACATGACTGCTTAAGAGGTTAAGACTTGGTGATTACGGGACTTATAGTAGCGGGTCCCACGATGGCGCCACCGATTGTACAATAAATTGCACTACCGGGCTTCGATGGTGATCAAGGTAAGAGGGCGCAGTATTCCACCCAAGTTTGTCTTTCACCGAGAATAAGAAATACTAAAACATTACGTTAAGTGATCACAGCAGGGTGGACCACCAAACCTCCTCCTGCGGGAGAGTAAGTATGAGCTATGGTTGTATAAGTGAGTATAAGTAAAGGGTATAGTGTTTAGTGAGCATACCAAAAACTCCTGCCCGTCCCACCTATTTATAGTAGAGAAAATAGGCTTGAGGGCACCACTGCTCAAATATCGGAGAACATGGGGGCGTCTCGTGCTTTTGGGTAACTGCTAGGGCTTAGTGACCCACGTTCCCAATCTTAGAGAGAAAGCCAAGTATGAGAGGGAGATCGTGGGTTTGACAAAGTCAGGATGGTCCTCTGTCCTTTGTTCCCTCGACAGCCACACCCCGAAGGGCTTAGGGCTTCGAGTGGCGAATTCCCCGCAGGTAACCTTCATGTGTACGAATGGTTTGACGCCAATGAACAATTGGGAGAATTGACTTGGGCCTTCGATCTTGAAGGCTTGACCTGCTTCGAAGGGTGTCCTTCGACACCTTGGAGGGTACATCATCACCTTGAATTGCACATGACGTACCGTTTATTATAGTTTTTCCACCTGTTGCTTGTACTTGGCTTCCCTTATAGCGGTTATCTCTCTTCTTTCTTCCAGCAGATTGAGGTTCAACCGGAGCTCTTAGTCATTGGTTTCCTGGTTCAATCTGGAAGTTCGGTGTGTAGGTCCAAAAGTTTATGGATCTAAATAGCCTTGAATGACTATTAGTAAACTTGAATAAATCCAATTTACTATATGAAGAACTCTTTGTAAAAGCTTGATGTGTTAATGTGGAATCTTAACACACAAAGTATGAAGAACACAAGAATTACTAACTTCGTATTTTATATTAATTTGCTCAAAGGCTTATGCTTACAACTCGTACATTAACCTAACACCTTAGGAATCCTTTTATACACCAAGGAAACCCTAATTGACTAACAAACTTGTAGAAGGGTAAAGATATCTTCTCCTAAGATATCTTTACTCATACATATCAATTCCTAATATAACTCTAACAACTATTATGTTTTAGACATAAACAGACTTAACCAACGGCTATTTGTTCTGCCAGACTTAACATCTTTAGTACTGGCAGACTTAACTACTAACAAACTTAAGTCTGATCTACCAGACTTAGCTACCAGACTTAACAAGACTTAAACATTACAAAATATAATTCCCAACAATCCTCCCCTAACTTAATCTTCACTTGTGAACTTCAAGTTCTTTTAAACTCCTGAGGATCTTGGAATTATCTTTAAGTTGCATCATTGAAATTGTCTTCATTGTGTGTTCTGTGCAGCATCATATCATCAAACATTTAGCACTCCTTGGTCTTTTCAGCAACTATGACTATCTGTACATCAAAACATGAAAGTTTCATACTATTCTCATCACTTCCAGATGTGTAAACTTCTGTGAGAGGTGAATCATAGAAAATTTAATGGTTTGATGTCTCTTCCAATTAGCCATCACTACCGGGTAGCCAATGTTTTAGTGTATAATACCATGGTACATTGATAACCATCGATATTTAGCAAACCAAAGAGACTATCAACAGATTTGTTAAGTCTTTACCAAAAGCTGTACCCTTTTGGACTAGTCATGGTTTTCCACAGCCTTTGCCACAAGCCATGATCTTGTGGGCTAGCCAACTCTTCATCCACACAGATATGGTGAGTTGAGCACCATACAATTTTTGGCAAATTGTCAGCCATAAACGGATTTGAGATATCTTTACCAAAGCCGTTTGCTCATGGATTAGTCAGTTCTTATGTGGGTTAGACATGGTAAACTGATAACCATTTGTTGTGTCAGTAAAAAGTACTTTCACCAAGTAAAACCCCTCAAAATCCATTTATTACATTTGTCAACTTGTAAACACTATACTCAACAGCTTAAGAAGAATTCTCTCAAACACAGTTTAAAACTTATTGTTGTTGAGCTTTTGATTCAATTTGTTTCAAAAGCTGAAAACATGCATTATCTTTTATTTCACCAAAAAGCTTCTTGTTAAGCATTTCTCTACAAGTTTTACTTGGAAGTAGATAATCTACTTCAGTTAGCATGTAAACAATTAAGTTTTCCAATTCCAAGCAATGAACCTGACAAGAGTGAAAGTATCTCCATCTGAGTACTTGCTCCCCATTAGCCAGCTTCCATAGTTCATTCTCTGCATCAGGTGGCTCAAACATAGTCTTTAGATCTCCCCATAGTACTGTTTCAAAATCATCCTCAGGTGCTTAATTTCCATTCTTTTCCACCATTTGTATATACAAACACTTCAAGTCATCCCTAGACATATCACACAGCAAACCTGGAAAGTTAACAGATCTGATCTTGGTATAGTCTTCTGATTGTACAATAATTAAATGCGACCGGGCCTTGATGGTGATCGAGAAGGGTATGAGGGTGATATGCTTGCGCCGAACTTGTAGCCAATCTGCAATAAGAAATAGTAGACGCCGTTAAGTGATTCGCGCGGGGGTTGGGCCACATGAACCACCTCCCACGTGTGAGTAAGTATGTGATATGAGTTGTAAATAATATGATGTATGTGAACACCGTGTCGAGTGAACATACCATTGAAATGACTCGTCCAACCTATTTATAGGTGATGAAAATAGCTTGGAGTGTTAGCACGCTTAGGAGATCATGGGGCGTCCCCGATTTGTGGTAACCGCTAGGCTTCATCCCACTATCTCGGACTTGGGGGAAGCTAAGGACATAGTGGGAACGTGGGGAAGACCAAGTCAAGGTTCTTATTTGTCTTGGCATCTTCGCGGAAGACACCGAGGGCATAGGCCTTCGTCATGGATTCCCAATGCTGTAACCATGTCAATGATGAATGGTTTTACCACCAATGACTTATGAAGAAAGACTTGGGTCTTAAGTAATGCAATTTCGGCCGAGGTCAAGGGGTCCTTCGACTGATGGAGGTACGTCATCAAGCCCCTAGTCGAAAGTGATATGTAGAACAAGAAATATTGCTTGACCCGTAAATAAGAACGAAACCTCTCTTCGTCCACAACATCAACGACGATGAAAAGTCTTGCTCATATTGACCGTAATTAATGCAACTAATTATCTTAACCACCCTTTTCCTCGGTAAAGAGAACGTCCTTTCAAAATTTAGAAGAGTTTTGAAATCCAAGGTTATGGGATAAGTAATTACCGTGTAGGGTCGAGATTTCACCTTGTAGGGTATATAATCGGTAAACCCTAACAAAGTTTATTTCGCCCAAGTTTTCACCTACTAAAACCTCTTCCGATCAAGCCTTGATCAAACAAGGTAAAGTGCTCCTTCTTCTCAGATTTCAAATACATTGTTGTGTTCTTTAGAAGGCTCCATGTCTACCAATAAAAATTTGTGATAAAAAACAAGGTTGCACACGAACCGTGGAGGAGCTTAAAGCTGCCTCATGATTACCCTATTCAAAGGAACATAAAATCATGCTACCAAGTAAAAATCAAGGATATTGATGCCCCGAGAATTATGTAGGCTCAGATACCCATGCTTTCACCACTTCCAACCTTAGGATACCTTTGCATCCTTTGATCTTAGAATTCCTCCGTATATATGAGGTACACATTTCTAGGTTCAACCCTTTTGGCCCAGCCAAGCTTACGACATACATTGTTATGTGCAAAGCTTATGGGTTGAACCATCCTCGACCGTGCTTAGGGTTTTCAATCTATACCGGAGGAGATTGGTTGACCTTAGCCAAAAGGTGTGAAAGGGATGTGCCCATTCGATAGATAGACCTTTACGAACATAAGGAACTGAAAGGCAAATTCTTTTATATCCAAAATACCATTATCCTCCAACTTACTCGCATTGTTAAACCCAACTTTCAATATGATGAGAAAGATTCAACGATCCATTGCCTATACTTTGTGAGAAGAAACCCTTTGTATCGGCTGTTTGGCTCGTTATCCACCGACCGCCAAACATTCCTAAGCTAATCCTCTTTATGGTGGCATTCTTTGAAAGATGGGAAGGGTCTCCTTTGGTACCAAATTATTTGTGATGGAGAAAGTATGTACTTTTTGATTAAAATAAAAATAAAACTTATCTTCGATATTTATCTTATTTTCTTCTTTGTGCAGATGTCGTTCGGGAACTTTGTTGTAGCCGGTGGTGCAAAGGAGGTAAGATTTCTTCCAAAGAATCCCCAAGAGACAAGCTATGGCGCTGGGCTCCCCATCGGTGTCTATAAACAACAATGATGTGGACGCCAACCCATCGAGCTCAGATCATCTCGCCTCCTTCAAAGGAACCCATAGATGTAGAAGATCAACTTGTGAGAACGTTGTCGACTCGACGAACCAGCCTCCCGAAGGACAATCGGCCATCGAGGACCCTCCCATAGGTGAGAGGTCCGAAGTAGAAGTGGCGATGCTAAAGGCTGTGAAGTCCGATTCTAAGAGGAAGCTTATTCTACCACACCTCCTCTCGAATCGCCGGCAAAAAGAGTGCCTGTAAAGTGTGGTATTTCCGACCATCGAAGGGCCTAGCGGTGATGATATTCATGGTAATGTTTCATACTTGGAACAAAATTAAATACCGGTAATAATATGTTAACACATTTATATATCTTTGCAGGACTTTCGTCGATAAAGAACTTCCTTCTCCCTATCTTGTCACCAACTCGTGAGTAATGTAATCCCACCCAAGTGGAAAGGGTGATGGATAACATGTCCATAGAAAGGCTCTGACCTTCATGACAAAAGCTATATCCGCCAGTGCATGCTAGACAATCGACTCAATGCTAGAACAAGGAACTGCTTCTCAGCCTCAAAAGCTCGAGAAGAAATGGATGTTATCCGAGAAGGGAGAAGGCTAGGGATCAAAAGTATGTAGACACGGAGAAAGTGTGAAGATGCCTTGGAGGATTTTGACAAGAACCCTTAGTGCAAGATCTTAGAGTGAGAATGAAAAGCTCAAAAAGTCACCGGCGAGCGAATTTGAATGCAGCAGTTAACCGTCAAGGCTCAATGGTCGTTGGCTATAAGGAGCGAGATCTCGTTCTTTCATCCAGTGTGGAGGCCTCGAACAAGAAAGAGCGGGTTCTTGGACCAAGAGATCAAGCTCAGAAAGGTGGATAGGTTAAACCTTCGTGCGAAAATGTCAAGAAGGACAGTGGACCTGTAACCAAGGTGATCCTATTTTGCTATGGAACTTTACCATATTTGTAACACCTTTTTTGACCACAATATTGTCCGCTTTGCATGAGCTCACGGCTTTGTTTTTGGCCTCATTTGAAGACTTCCCTACAGTCACCCAAGCCAAGATTACTCTCATGGTACGCTTAGCCGCCAGTTCCCAAGAACTCCACCCGATGAACACCACGCGTTGTGTCATTGTAAAGGCGAATGTTATCTTATGAGCCAAGATCTCTCGTGCCACAAATGATGTGGGATTTGCCAGGTGTCACAATCACCCCTTAGGACTCATCGTCTCGATGAGGTTTGCCCCACCATCCCGAATCAGCTCGGGGTGGCTCGATACCACTTGTAACACCCCGCCTTTTTGACCACAATATTGTCCGCTTTGCCCGCGCTCACGGCTTTGTTTTGTGGCCTCATTTGAAGACTTCCCAACAGTCACCCAAGCCAAGATTACTACTCACACGAGCACGCTTTAATCGCGGTTCCTAAGAACTCCACCCGATGAGACCACAAAGCGTTGTGTCATTGTAAGGCGAATGTTATCTTATGAGCCCAAAGATCTCCAGCCACACCGGCGCGGGATTGCCTAGGGTGTCACAATAGCGATGATAGGGGATTGCCATTGGGAATGTGGTGAATCTTGCCATTTTCCATGGTAAGCGTACCACTTTGGAGGAGATAGCCAACTGGGAACCGGTGATGCTTGAAAGGTTCCGTACTACGGGCAACTCATGAAAAGAGTATGATAATGCGGTAATCAATTAAGCGCCTTAGAGTTCCCTTTCCTTGCAGATGTGACGAAGGACCCAGCGACCTCAATGAGGAGGACTGCGGCCAAAGCCAAGGATCCGACCTCTGTCTTCCTCGAAGACTCCATCACCCAAGGTTCCCTCTCGAGTTCAAATTGATCGCACCCATTCAAAGGTTTGATGAAAGCAACCATGTGGTTGTAATTTGATCCCTGTGGTGTGTACCTGCTTTAAAACAATTATCTCAGGTTCCTTTCCGTGCTTCGTGCTGATGAAACAATTAACATGTGGTATGTGTGATGTAGGCTACTACTAAGACAATATTTTATTTTGTTGGATCGTTAAAGGCTACGGCTGTTTTTTAGACTAGTTAGACTAGTCAAGAATCTACATTAAAGCCACTAGGCTCGAATTTTGCCATGTGTGATTCTTCTCTTTTATTTTTACTTGCGTAAAAATATTTTTTACAACCTAAAGCGTATGGTAGATGCATAGCCTCATTGTGTGTAGTTAGTTCACCAAGAATATTAGCAATCGATAATTTAATCTGGCGATGTAGGTCGCGACCCACCCGCCTTGATCCTTTAGGCGTGAAGGCTTAAAATACCTTAAGGCCATATAGGAAAGTTAATGTGAAGTTGAGATGGATGTTATGCATATAGCAAGACATGTTGTGTAGTCTTTGTACATCCCTTCGACATTGAAACTTATAAAGCGACTTGGTGGGCAAATCTTTGTTGTATTGAACGAAACAAGAGATTTGAGGGAAATGTGTTATTATCATTGTGGGTAGGAGGATTACATCATTTTAAGAAATGAATACTAGACGCCTACCATTAATGCTTCTTTCCCAAATGAGAAGAATGCAAATGCATTGATTGAAAGCAAAATAGAGAATGTCCTTAGATATTGTAAGTTTCATACGTAGAACTTACGAAGGTTAGTGCCATTCCAGGTTCTATCAATAATGTCTCCATCCGGGGTTTCCGGCTTTGTAGGCTCCTAGTTGCCGTATGCTTCCTTAACAACATAGGGCCCTTCCCATGTAGGTCCTAGTTTACCCCGATACTGACTTTACTTGCATTGAGTCGAAGGGCGTATTCCCCAGTTTCAAGATCGAAGGCAACCCGCATTGTAGTATCTTTCAATTTTTGCTTATGTATAGCCTCCCTGATTGAGGCTATTTCCTTCGTTCTTGAGTAGGTCTAGGTTGTCTGCGAAGCCTTTCTTCGTTGTCCGCGACCTCGAAGTTCATGACTCTTTCGCTTCGACACTTACTTTCGAAGGGATGATGCTTTCGCGCCATATGTCAAGCTAAAGGTGTCTCCCATGACTTGACTTTGTATGCGTTACAGGAGCCCAAAGTACTTGAGGTAGTTCATCTACCCAACCGTGATGATTGTAACCCACCTTCGTTCTATTCCTTCTATGATGTCTCATTGGTAATCTTCCACCGTCTGCTACCTTGAGGATGGTAGACTAAGAAGTGAAGGATTGTTTGATATTCGTGCCTCTGCGCAAAACAGGAATACCCCTTCGCGAATCGCTTCCCATTATCTCGAAATGATGATGTGAGTATTCCAAACCGATGTATAATATGCTCACATACGAACTTTTCCATGTGCCTTCCCCGGTGGATGCCAAAGGTTTTGCTTCCACCCATTTAGTGAAATAGTCGATGGCTACGACTAAGAACTTTACTCCTCCCTGAGCAATCGGCGTAGGACCTACAATATCTATCCCCATTGGGTCAAGGGCCATGCAGAGGTTACAGAGGTCATATCTTGTTTTGTAGCCTTGGAACCTGGAGTGAACTTGATGACCTTCACATTTCCGAATGATGTCAACGGTGTCCTGTGCATCGAGGCCAATAATACCCGACCTCATGATTTTAGAAACAACAGAGCGTGGTCCTGCGCGAAGCCCGCAGATCCTTCATGTACTTTTGAATGATGTTGGCGGCTTGCTTAGGCTTCACACTACAGCGTAGCCATGGGAAAGAAAAGACCTTGGTATAAGTAGTTCCCATGATCCTATAACGTGGTGCTTTGATGCGGACCTTCGAGCTAATTTCGATCCTCCCAGAAGATACCACTTATTAGATACTCTCTAATTGAGTCATCTAATTTGAGTCTTCCTCTTGTATCACGCCGGACACTTCCTTTCTGGACAATGGACCTATCTCGCCAACACTTTGACCGAACTTCTTTAGTTAAATGAGCAAATGCCATTGATGCTGGTTGCTAAGGGCATCCGCCTTCTTGTTTTGGTTTCTCCGAACATGCTCTATGTTGTAGGATACGAACCCTTCGAGCATTTCCTTGGCCTTATCCGGTATTGCTTGATCACAGTTGTCTTGCCTCGTAGAGCCTTTTATCCGATTGGCACGAGTTGTGAATCAACGAAGATAGCCAAGTCTTCTACCTCCATGTCTTTGGCCGCCGGAGGCCTCGCTAGCAAGGCGTCAGATTCGCTTCATTGTTCGAAGGTCAATTCAAAACGGGCGTGGTGTACTCCTTCCCTTCGGATCAACAAGCATGAGACCTACGCTGAACCATCTGACTCGAGGCTCGTCAAGATAAAGTTTCCACCTCTCATTGCCTTATCGGCTTCTTTTCAACAACCTTGTGTCATGTTTCGTTCGAGGGTGTTTCGCTAAAAAGTCCGCCAATATTTGCCCTTTGACCAAGTTTCGCCCTTGTATTCAATATCATGCTCTCCAGCTCGATAGCCCATTTAGCTATCCTTCCATTTCTCCGGCTCAAAGTATCTCGCTAATTGGCTTGTCAAGATGTACGGTTATGGGGTGAGCTTGGAAGTACCTTCAGGCGCCTCGCAAAGATGGACGAAGGCCAAAATTAGCTTCTCCAATGTCGGATAATTTACCTCCTCAGAACCCTACTAATGAAGTAGATGGGATTTGCTTCTTCTCCCTTTCTTCCAATAACACAACGCCGATGCTTTCAAGGAGGCTACGATGTACATGAATAACACTTCGCCTTTGATTGGTCTTTGTAAGTGTATGTAGAATAGCCATGAAATCTTTGAGCTTTTGAAGGTCGTCAGATCTATACTCCATCGAACGCTTTTTATCCGTGCATCCTTTGAGCGCTTTGAAGAACGGCAAAGATCTATCTCGCACCCTTCGATAAGAACTCCGCCGAGGCTACTAGCTCGTTAAGACTTTGCACTTCCTTTAGAGACTTAGAGGCTGCAAACCGTGATGGCCTTCGACCTTCAAGGATTGGGCTTAATACCCACTTGGTGATCGATGTCCCAAATATTGTCCTTCTTCCACACCGAAAGAACACTTTTTGGGATTTAATTTCATGTTGATGGTGCGGTCGGTGAAGGTTTCTTAATGCCTGAGAGCATATCCTCCGATCTACTCTTGATGACCATATCATCTACGTATGCCTCCATTCCTACCTATCCGCCAGGAAGGCTTTTTCCACTAATCGCTGATAGGTAGCACTCGTGATTTTTCCAACCAAAAGGCATCTTTTGTAACAATAAACGCTTTTCCCTGTAAAAAGGTGTCTTCTCTTCGCCTTCTTCCGCCATTTGTATCGATGGTAGCCCTTATAAGCGCCTAGAAACTCTTTAATGAAACCTCGACAAGGATTCCACCTTCCAATCAATCTCGCCGTAGGTAGATCCTTCCGCAAGCTTTGTTAATATCTGAAGTCTACGCACATTCTCCATCTTCCATCATGCTTCTGACCATCACTAGGTTGGCTACCCAAGTTTGATACTTCACCTCTCGAGTATGCCCGCCGCTTTCGAGCTCGTCCACCTCTTTGCATGCGGCGACATTTCTTTCAGAGCCAAGCTTCGACGCTTTTGTTTGATGGGTTCAACATGTTTAAACTCATTGAGCTTGTGTTCGGTCCGAAGGGCTTTCCGCCTATGGTGAGAATTCGGGACCCCACATGTCGAGTAGGTCCATGCGAAGACATCTGATTAGCATCGGGTACCTTTTCCAATTCGCTTTAAAGGAGGTTGGGAGCTACTTTCCGATTACCACCGTCTGATCGGGTAGATCATTTACCACAATGCGCTCTTCACGTCAAGACAATCGAGAACATCCTTCTGAGGCTCTGCGAAACCCGCTTGATCCTTTTGCCTACTCCGTAGGCTCCTTCACCTTATAGCCGGAGAAACCGCTCCAATGCCGAAGGTGTTTGGAATTTGATCGCGGCATGTATGGTGGAGACAACGATACCCATCTTCGCATTGTTTGCTCTCCTATCAATAGGTTGTAGGAGATTCCGACCACAATCGTTAAAATCGTAGTTTCGCTCTTTTTAGCCTTCCTTCTCCGATCAGAACCTCTGAGGACTTCTCCCAAAGGCCACGAGTGTTCCCAGAGAACCCCACTAAGGGTACCTTCAATCAACTCTCTTCGACCTTATCAAAGGTTTGAGCTTTAGAAAACATCGTCAGAGATAACCTCGCAAGAGCTACCGCAATCGAGGTAAGCCATGTTTACTTCTCTGTTGGAGATCAAGACTTTGATGACCACGGGTCATTTGAAAGAACTTTCCACATGATCAAGGAAAAGTGACATCTCCTACTCGCACAAGGCTTCCTCCGCTTATTTCCTCTTCAAAACAGTAGTCCTCCTTGTATACCATGAGGATGGGTGCTTCGGCGGTGTGGTATCTTTCCCCAACCGTGTGTCGGAGGCTTTGTCTTTACCTCTTTTATACCCTTCACCAATGTCCCAATCGACCGAACTTTACGGCCTTCTTCTATCCTTCTTGAGTTCTCTGCAGCTATTGGTGTCGTGTCTGTAATCGTCATGGAAGTAGCAAAATTTGGAAGTATCTCGGGCCTTCCTTTGTTTGCCAAGCGAGGAGGAGGATCAAAGACCTTCGCAGCCTTTTCCGTAGCAAGTATCTCTCTGGAGATTTAGACAGATTAGCCAAGAGCCCATGGTTGATGTTTTGTGGTACGGTGTGAACTCTCCTTATTTTTTGTGTTTGTTCCTCGACCCTTCCCACGAAGGATGCTTTGGGGCTTTCTTTGTGACTTTCTTTATTTTCACCGAGCCCGGCTGGTAGATACTTCTTTGCTTCGATCCGGTGTAAGCCTTCTCCACCAAACCCTTGTAGGTCATGGGAGATCGGTGGAGAGGAATTCGACCAGACTTCTGTCAGACCATGCACGAAACCCGAGATGCGCCGGTCCTCGTGCAAGCCCATTATTTGTAACGTGTCATCGCAGTATCCGTGATGAAAGCTCGTGCTCTCGCTCTCCTCCGCTTGATGTTGTGTACCGTTAGGTGTGTTCTTGTAAACTTTTTCTCATTTGAAATGTGATCCGAACTTGGCCTCGAGATCATCCAAATTCACAATGCTACCCGGTTTTGCCCGTTCCACCATATCTGACGGAGTCTCGTAGGGTGTATGTAAACATGTGACAAGCAACAGGCATAACCCATTTCGTGATTCTAATAGCCCCTTCAAATAAGTGCAAAAAGTTATCCGGATCCCTTTCCCATCGAGGTACCAATATGCGAGGGCATTTTCAACCCATCGTGCAAAGGGTAGTCTTCATCCATCTTACGGTGGGTGTTGTGGAGCCCATGGGCTCTGAATAAAGGCGATTATAAGGTGGCATGTAGGTAGGCGGCATTGTGCGGGTTATGATTTGGAGGTATTCCAACAGGGTTTTGGTTAATATATCGAGGTAAGCGAGGTATATAAGGTGGGTGACTTCCTGCTGTGGCAAGGATATACCATAGGTTGCCCGTAGTGCATACTGTATGGTTGAGTAAACCGGGGTTGCTAGCTTGCCCATTAGGTGGGGGATAAACCCCTCGAGGGTAAGATTGAGCCCGAAAAGGAGGGTACATACCATGAGGAGGAAGATTTCCTCCCCATTCATTCGAGATGGATTGCCATCTACGCCCGCGTGAGAAAGTTTGCAACGGAACCCCGACTCGGTTCTTCCCGGATGAGCCGCCAAAGTGGTGGCAAATTAACCTCCGTAGCATCCCTTGGTTACTCCTTCCATTGGAGCCTCTATCGCACCTTCCTGCCTAGTCGAGCCTCCCGAACGGCTTCAAACCGACCGACCTTCCACTAGGCCTTCATTCGCTCGGAGACCCTATCCTTAGCACCGAGCGTGTAGCCCCGGAGCCAAGGGCCTAGTCTCCATTTCAACTCTTCGTCATACTCATCACTTGAGTATTCCAACTCCTACGCATCTCCACATTCGAGCTTGCCTCCTTGAGCCATTAGTAAAGACTCTAATGCTTGATGTCGGCTTCAACAAACCGGACCGATTCTTGGTTCGGGGTTAGCCGAGGTTGAAGCATGGTTGTCAGGAGTTATTTCGTGGTGAGATCGTGTGGTAAAAGTGGATGCGGTTATATTGGGAAGGTTGTTAGGATCATCGATCGGGATTGGTGCCTAGGTCGAGAAACCCGGGAGGGGTGTATCTTCTTCCTTGAGTCATCCGTGAAACTAGTGAGAGTGATTGACTGGGTAAGTTTGGAATAACGAGACCAATAGTAGCGGGTCCCACGGATGGCGCCACCGATTGTACAATAATTAGACGACCGTGCCTTGATGGTGATCGAAGGGTATGAGGGTGATATGCTTGCGCCAAACTTGTAGCCAATCTGCAATAAGAAATAATAGACACTTCGTTAAGTGATTGCGCAGGGGTTGGGCCTCGCGAACCACCTCCGTGTGTAGTAAGTATGTGATATGAGTTGTAAATAATATGATGTATGTGAAATCATGTTGAGTGAACATACCATTGAAATGACTCGTCCCAACCTATTTATAGGTGATAAAATAGCGGAGAGTGTTAGCTTACGCTTAGGAGATCATGGGCGTCCCTCGATTTGTGTAACTGCTAGGCTTCATCCCCACTATCTCGGACTTGGCGGGAAGCTAAGAACATAGTGGGACGCTGGGAAGACCAAGTCAAGGTTCTTATTTGTCTTGGCATCTTGAGGAGAAGACACCGGCGGCATAGGCCTTCTGGCGGCAGATTCAACCGTAACCATGTCAATGATGAATGGTTTTACGCCACCAATGACTTATGAAGAAAGACTTGGTCTTCGTAATGCAATTTCGATCGAGGTAGAAGGGGGTCCTTCGACCTGATTGGAGGGTACGTCATCACTTCCCTTATCACCTGATAAGATACCTTGCTGCCAGTCTTGATGATCTTAATATTAGCAATCTTTGCAGCCACTGGACCCTCAGGGATAGTACCCATTGTAAACTCTTCAGATGGAGGCTCTTCAACCTTGTCCTCCATATATATAGGGATAGCTTAGCTACAAATTTTGTAACCAATTGTCTACAATCCTTCACAAAAAATACAAGCAATGAATCAGGACCCACAGAAAAAAATCAGGGACCCACAAAATATCTAATTACTTTTTCATGTTTATTCACACTTTCAAACATATTCTTCCTTATACACTCTACACATTTCATCTAACATAAATGTCTTCTGAAATTTTTATACATCCTCGGATGATGAAGTTGAAGTTACTAGCGAGCTAGCATTTTTTACGGAGGCATTCATACGGTTAGTCAAGCTTCATCTTCATCAAGAAACACACGACATTCGGTAGAAAGAGATTGTTACGGTGCTCATGATAGTCTAGCGACGGCTTAATTTTCTGAAACCTTGATACATGACGAATAAACATTTCATACGCGGTTCCGAATGAGCCGAACGCTATTCATAAGCATTGTTCGAGAATTAACTGATAATTGTTCATATTTTCAACATAGTAGTGATTATACGGGAAGAGTTAACATTTCCCCATTAATAAAGTGTACATCAACAATTCGCCAATTGGCATATGACACCTTTCATGATGCTTTAGACGAATATTTGCAAATGGGTGCAAAAATATCATGTGATTCTCTCGAAGCTTTGTGTAAGGGTACTATGGATTTATCTGGAGACAAGTTTTTGCAAAGACCGACATATACCAATGTTGAAAAACTCTACTTTTCACGAGCAAAAATATGAGTTTCGTGGAATGATAGAAAACATTAATTGTACGCATTGACCGTGGGTTAATTGTCCACTTGCACATCATGCTCAACTTATGGGTTGTGTCAAGCTGTTAAAATAAGGGTTTTCAACTACAATTTGTTTATATGAGTAATAAGCTCTATAGTATTTGTTTAATCACCTTATTTTATTATAATGGTTTACATCTTCACATGATGCATGTTTTTTAATGTTTATTTTATTTTATTAGATAAAAGATCATTTGAGGACAAAAGATTATTTACATACCAAGGGATCAATCTTGGCATTCCATTTTTATTCGATCTAATGGATGAGATTAATCCCAACAATTTTAAAACCCATTTCATCATTTTTTTCAAATATTAATATCTTTCGAACCGCTAATCGTTAAGCGAAAAAAATATATCATTCGACGAAGATTTAATTATCTTTACATAGATAGACTTTGATATACTTTCGACAAAAAAAATTTCGTATTTTCACGGTTTTTTAAGTTTTTCGTTTTTACGTTCTTTGAAATTTGCAGAAAAATCATATATGATAAAACACTAATTTGAATATCATATGTGATATTAGTGTAATATCATATATGATATGTAATATCACGTGATATTAGTGTAATATCATATATGATATTACATATAATATCACACGTGATATTACATATCATATATGATTTATTAATATCACACGTGATATTCAATTTAGTGTTTTATCATATACGATTTTTAATGAAATTTCAAGAACGTAAAGGAAAAAAAAATAACGAAAAACGTGAAAAAATGAGTTTTTTTCTTTTTCAAACTATATCAGTCGCCTGCCTATGAAAGATAATTAAACGTCGTCATGATAATAAATATTTTCACTTAACGATTAATCTTTACAGATATTTAAATTATAAAAATATGTGAAATAATAAAATCTTTTAATCTCGGTAATCATTTCTTTTTAAATGGATGGTGAAGATGAGTCCCTTGGTATGTAAGAAATGTTTGGTATGTAAAATAACTCTCCTTATTTTATTATGTTGCTTGCGAAATAGACGTTTAATTTGTTTAGAGTTTCTTTATTGGATTATGAGTAAATTGCAAGAATCATCCTTATAGTTTTCCAATATTGCAAATTTTGTCCTTGACCTTTTATAAGTGCATGCGGCTTCTTTGTGGGGAAAGAACTTTGGTCCATTTTGCTCTTTTGCTTATGAAAGACCAGAGACGATTTTTGCAATTTTGGCAAACCACAGGAGGCCGCTGCAGATTAGGAATATGGTCGAACCGAGTCAAGTTGAGCTCGAATTCGACAAGGCTTGAGCTTGGCCCGAAACAAAAATAGTACGCTTGAGCTTGGCTTGATAGCTCGTTAAATTTTAATCATCCAGGCTTGAGCTTGGATCGAGTAGGTCTTGAACAAAGCTTGAGCTTGGCTTGAAAAGCTTGAATGTATACAAAAAATATTGTATTTAATAGCCAAACTCATCGATAAATATATTTATAAGGTAAAACAAAACTAAAACCACATTCGGTCTATTAATATTCACGATTCATAACTAAAATTGGATCTTTTGTTGTTGACATATCATAACTAAAATTGGATCTTGTGTTGTTGACATCGATAACCTAAGTATAATCAAGAGCTAAAATTATGTAATATTAGTATATATTTTGGTCTATTAATATTCACAATTCATAACTAGTAATCAGATTCGCCCGATATAAAGCAAGTAAGAATATCACTGCCTAAAATATCGTTGTTACAAAAAATATAACTTTATTTACCATATAAAATTCAACATTATATAATAGTAGTATATATTTTGGTCTATTAATATTCAAGATTTATGACTAGTAACTTGTATTCACGATTCTTTAGCTATAGATTATCTAAGTTATATTAAAAGTCTTCACGAATCAGAATTATAAAGTAATACTTGTTTTATGATAAAAGTGGACAAAGTACTTGAAAATAAGTGTAGCAACGTTATATATTAACTTTCATTAATACATTGTGATAATTTTTTAATACAATAAAAGATAAAAAAAACACATAGACATGCATATCATACAGATTGATGATGTTAACACTTAACATTAAACAAAAGTTTTAGATCAACAAACTTACGAATGCCCCTAAAAAAAAGGAGAAGCTTTGGACTTAGTGGTTGAATGATTGGAGAAGAGAATGCCTGATGAACTCAAGAGCCAAGAAGTGTGAGCTGTGAGGTATACAAAGCGTTAAAATACAAATCGTTAGTATTATTTAGGGTTTAAAGGTCCTTCAAGAGTATATTAATTAATTCTTTATAAAGTGAGTCATTATAATTAGATTAATATTCAAATTAGGCCTTAGTTATTTATATGAATTTAATTTGAAAAGATATCTATATTAAGGCTTGATAAAAGCTCGAGTCGAGTTATCAAAAGCTCAAGTTCAACTCGTTATATGTTTTGAGCCAATTTATTAAGATTGAGCTTGATAAAAGCTCGACTGGATCGAGTGAAGCTCGAGTTGTTTGATAAAAGTTTGACTTGTTTGCAGACCTGCTTAGAAAGAACCAAAACGGACCCAACTTTTACTCACAAAGAAGCCGCCTACACTTATGATAAGTCAGGGATGAAATTTGTAATTTGGGCAAACCACATAAATGATTCTTGCAATTTACTCTTGGATTATCCTTTACATTGTTCTTGTAATACAAGAATTTTACAACACACCAACCATTTGAAACTTGGAAGTATCATGGATTAAAACTAACTTTACAAAACCAATGAAACAACTTGCATGTGATTCCAAAAAGATCTTAATTATGTACTATGTTATAATAACCATTTGGAACTTAAGAGTATCATGGATCAAAACTAACTTACAAAACCAATCAAACAACTTGCATGTGACTCCAAAAAGATCTTAATTATGCATGTTATAATATATAGTTTCTAAAATTTCTAACATTATCTTTATTATTTCTAAATCACACAATAAAAGATCTTAAGTCATTAAAAAACTTTGATATGACCATCACAATAGACATGTGGGCGAGTTGGTGCGACATCAATAATCCAATATACTTGTTTTCTCACAAAATTGTTTAAATTGCTTTGATTTCACATGATTTTTTGTTTTATCATGGTTTTTTAAGTCATTAAATAACAACGTATTTTTCCCAATACCCCATTTAATTAGGTAAACTAAAAAATGTGGCACATTTAGTTACAAACTCTAAAATTTTATTCCAAAAAAGCACACGTAATACCTTTATACTCAAAACATTTTTGTAAAATCCTAAAGTTTGTTATTTTTTTTAACCGAAACATTGCATAACATACAAATGTACATACCTTGCTATTTGAGTGTAGCAATTACAAGTTTTGATCATTTATATTTGAACATATCATGATTTAGGGTTAAGGCTTAGAAGATGTATTTTTATCGGGTAAATAATAGTAAAGTTAAATAAGTAAGGAGTGATTTTTTATTATTTTTTATTTTTTTATTATTTTTTTTTAAGAAAAGGCAACATATATTACGGATCTAAAAACGAGAACAAAATACAACAAGAAAAGGCATCCCACCTCCTCAACAAAACAACTAAAAAGGAAGGAACCTAAAGAAAAAAAACACCACAAGGTGCATATAAAATCACGTAAGAATTTCACGTTTTTTGTTGCATTTAAGACTATTTCGATCAAGTCTTGTGTGGGAGTGTTGGAAAAGTTTTAAAAAGTCTATAACAAAACGTGAAATGCTTTTTAATTTACGTATCTAAAACAAGATTGAAGAAAACAATTGCTTATAATTTTTTAATTGGGTTTGTCTAACCAGTATTTTTAAAGCGTTACTTAAGATGCTTATTTAAAAAAATTATGTTTATTAAACTAAAAGTCAAAATTAATTAAGGTAATTTATAATTTTAATAGCTACGTATTAAATGTAATTTTTTATTTAACAAAAATCAAAATTAATTAATGCACCCTAACCAATACTCTGAAAACACTTGTTAAATACGGAGTAATCTCTAAACTAAAAGAACTGATTTGCACATTCAAAATTTTGAATAAAACACTTTATTTTATTCATAACATGCTTGTACAATATTTACAAACGCTCTGTATACTTGTACATTAAGTGTTCTGATTAAAATACTAAACTAAAACCAATCTAATTTTTGTTTAAAGTTACCATCAACACATGAGCACTATTTAACTTTTCTGTTAAAAAACCATTTTGTACAACCCATTAAACTCAGCTTAAACATTCAAGTACTTTTGTCTGCCACCACTTTCATCTCTACCTTCACTTTGACTTTCAAAAACTCCACACCACCATCTTTAAACAACAACAATCTTCTTTCTCTCTCCACAAAACAAAAACACAAAAACATATGCACTTCCATTAATCAACAACATGTTCTTGTTATGGGACACTGTCCTAAAGGACCTTGAGTCCAAAGGCAATGATCCAATGATATGGGCTATGCATCTTTCTTCAAAACTGACTTCTAATGGTGTGGTTTTGCCTTCACCTGATTTAGCTAATGTTTTGGTCAATCACATTTGTTGGGACAATAATAATCCTGTTTCTTGGAAGTTTCTTGAAAAAGCTTTGCTTTTTAATCTTGTTCCTCCTTTGTTTCTTCTTGCTCTTCTTGCTAACAGGTTTCTTTCTTTCTTGATCCAATCTTCAAATTTTTTATATAAAAATGGGGTTTTTATTTAAAGTTAAAAATGTTATTGGTTTGTAAGAAATTATGTGATTCTTTTAGTAAAGTTTGAATCTTTGGATAAAAAATGATTTTTTGATGGTTTTGATTTAAAGCTAAAAATGTTAAAGTTTTAAGTTAAAGTTTGAATCTTTGGATGAAAATTGATGTCTTGAAGGTTTTAGTAATGTTTGATTTGAAGTTATAAAGGTTATTGCTTTTATCTGAAAACTTTGTTCTTTTTATGTTTCTTGAAGATTTTTCATTTGTTTTCTGGATAAAGATGGTTTCTTGATCATATTTGAGGTCTCTAATTAATGGTTTCTTGATTTCAACTTTGTAATTATCATTAGTACTTTTTTAATGTCTTGGTTTCTGGGGGCTGATTTTGATTGGTTGGACTTTAGTTATTATATGTGGGTCCCTCATGAAATATCCATATTCTTTTGATCAACAGTTTCTAGGAATCAAAATTTATATTTTGTCTTTGAGTCATTTTATCATAGGTTTTTTAGATCTTCTGGTTAAAATGTTAGAGTATTACCATTTTGACCTTGGTTAAAATGAGATCTTTTGTGCCAAATGTAATTTAAGTGAATGAGTTTAACTGTAAACAGGGTTATTCCGGAACGACAGACTCAACCGGCTGCATTTCGATTGTATATGGAACTACTTAAAAGACATGCTTTTAAACTCAAGTCACATGTTGAATTTCAAAATTATGAAGTGTAAGCCTTCTCTCTCTATGCGTTATATCAGTTGTTCAGTACATCGAGAGTGTGATATCTTAGGGTGTCTGGGAGTACTTATTCACAGTTTATCTGCTTATTGCGCTTTTTAAAAGCAACTGCACTTTTTGAGTGATTTGAATGTAGAAGAGTGCTTATGCTTATCTGCTTATTTTAGCGTGACGCAAAATTCCAAGTTACACAGTCTACTAAGATGTATCTAATAAGCTCATTATATGCTTCTGCTCATAAGCAGAAGCTGTTTAAGAAGATGTTTGGGATTGGTTATTTAAATGCTTATCTGACTTTATTTTTTTAATGTAGATGATCACTTTTGAGTGTTTGGACGAAACTGGCCATCTTCTTAGTTTGAAATAATTAAGCACTTAGAATTAGGAGAAAACAATATAAGCAGTTGATGATAACTGATAAGCATTTTCCAAACAGCCTCTAAATAAGCCATCTGAAACACCCCTCTATTTGGATAACTAAAAGTAGTTTTGCGCTGTTTCTTACTCATTTATGCAGGATCATGAATTCAATAGACAATGTTCTCCATCTTTCTCAGATTTTTGGTATCAAAGTAAATGATCCTGGCAGTTTACTACTTCAATTCGTCTTTTCCACCGTATGGCAATTAGTAGAGGCAGCGTTAGGAGATGAGGGGTTGCTTGAACTCACAGAGGAAAGGAAATTCAGATGGAATGTACCTCAAGATATGGAGTTAGACGGCCCCGGAAGTTACAATGGAAAGAGGAATGAATACCAAGAGATGTTGCGAAGTAGAAATACCATGATGGCTGTTGAGTTGATCGGGCTTTTCCTGCAAAACAAAGTAACTTCCAGGATTCTATTTTTGGCACGCCGAAACATGTCAGAACTTATATCCTTTAATACTTCCTATTTCAGCATAAATTAGTGGGGTGTTTGGCATTGCGTTTTTGAAAGTGATTATGTGATATGGAATAAGCAGAATCGAAACATCAGCTATTATACAACGAGTTGCTGGAGAAAGTTTTTGGATTTTTGCTTTATGAAGTTTCAATAACGAGGTCACAAATTGTTTGAACGTCTGGCAAATTCTGATTAATTAAGGATTTGCATGAAAATGATCCCTAAATAATCAGTGAACCTAGCGGTGTTTGGGATTGCTTTTTTCAAAATGATTATATGCTTTACACATAACTACATAAGTACACAATCACTTAAATAAGCAATCCCAAACACCCTCTACACACTGAAAAAAATGATTATTTGCGACATGGAAATGCAATGATCATATAATCACTTTCAGAACGCAATGGATGAAAGACATCAAAGAGTAACTTGTTTGACCTTAAAAGTCAATGTTACCAGATTTCATGTCACCGCTCATAAATTGCTCATCAACTAGTTATTTTCAATTCTAATTCTTTCTAAAATAATGATTGTTATACTCAGGCCTACACATTGGAGTAGCTTTATTCAAGACATTGAGGTTCTTGCTGTTAACTCTTCATCTCTAAGAAATTCGAAGGTGATGACAACCGAAAATCTACTTCAACTGATATCAGATGATCGTAAAGATATGTCTAAAGATAACAAAACTAGTTACTTGCAAGAAGTCCAATCAGCAATGTCGTCATCGGCTGGTCTTTCTCATAAAGTTAGTGGCTCTTGTTTGTGGATTCCTATTGATCTTGTGCTAGAAGATGCAATGGATGGTACACAAGTTGATACAACAAGCTCCGTTGAAATCGTCACACGTAATGCCAATTCTGTTTTAGTTTTTTCCCCGAAAGAAACGAATCATTTCAAAAAATATAACTAAAATAAGAACTATGCCTACTTTTTACAGGTCATGTAAAAGCACTTCAAGCCTTAAATGGAACTACTTGGCATGAAAGTTTTCTTGGTCTTTGGATGGCAGCGCTTCGTCTTGTTCAAAGGGTTGGTCTATTTTTAGTATACTAATTTGTTTGTAAAGGTTTTCTTAACAATGCTAAAGTGTGCAATCATTATAACTTATTTTCAGGAAAG
Organism: Chrysanthemum lavandulifolium; assembly: GCA_022545495.1. Lineage (NCBI taxonomy): Eukaryota > Viridiplantae > Streptophyta > Magnoliopsida > Asterales > Asteraceae > Chrysanthemum > Chrysanthemum lavandulifolium. Next base: position 39,131,281 of record CM040238.1, on the reverse strand, counting down.
AGATCCCATTGAGGGTCCCAGGCCTCGTCTGGATACTCGCTTAAGCATGTTATTGTGTATCACAACTCTGGTGGTTTCTGATCTAATTGAAGACGAGGAAAACATGCCACAAAACAAGATGGATAGCCAAACTGCACAAGATTGTAAAGAAAAACGTCGTATGGACTTGGTATCTTGCCTACAAAGTTTGGGTGATTATGAGAGCTTGTTGACTCCACCTCCGTGCGTCATTCCTGCTGCCAATCAGGCCGCTGCAAAAGCAATGTTGGTCACTTCAGGCATTAGTGTCGGCAGTAGTGCGTACTTTGACTTAGTCAACATGAAAGATGTGGCAATCAACGTCTGTAAGTAATATACTTGATTAAGAGCGTGTCCGGGATTGCTTATTTAAGTGCTTATTAGCTTACTTTCTAAGGAGACAAGCAGTGTTGAGTGTTCGAAAAAAACTACTTATAATAAACACCTAAAATTAAGCAGGTTGGTATCTGCTAATTTTTAAGCAGATAAGCACTTCTAAATAAGCAATCCCAAGTAACCCCTAAATATAGCCATTTTTTACTCTATGTTTACTCAATCTTTTATGTTTTTGATAAGCAGCTGGAAACTTGCACCATCTGATAGTCGAGGCTTGTATTGCAAGAAACCTGTTGGACACATCAGCATATTTTGGCCAGGTTATGTTACTGGTCGCATTAACCAAATGTCTCACGGAGTCTCTACTCAAGTGCCAGGCTGGTCAACGCTTATGAAAGGTGCACCGCTGACTCCAGTGATGGTTAATGCTCTTGTTTCTGAACCTGCTTCAAGGTATACATATAAAATTTCCATGAACGATATCATCCCTTTTATTTTAGGGTTCCTCAATGAAAAAGCAACTGAATTTAAGCTAATGGATTTGATGGAAGCTTAGGAGAGCTTGAGAAGGTCTTCGAAATTGCACTTAAAGGTTCAGATGACGAGAAAATAGCCGCTGCTACTATTCTTTGTGGGGCCTCTTTCATTGAAGGTTGGAATGTTCAGGTATAGTATTTTTATTTCTATTTTTGAAAAGCAATAAGAAGGATCAAAGGTGTTGATTGACTTAAAGAATCATCGTAACTGCAGGAGCATAGCATGTATTTCATAACAAGATTACTGTCACCTCCACTACCTGCAAACTATTCTGGCAACGATAGCCATCTGATAGCGTACGGTCCCATGCTGAACATACTTCTTGTTGCTATAGCACCCGTTGACTGTGTTCAGATTTTTTCTCTACATGGACTCGTAAGTTTGCTTTCTTTTTTGGAATAGCAACTTTGTCCAACACGGGACTTAAGCACTTAGTTCATGCACCTTATCTACTCCTTTGGCACCACCAAGCCAAAGGCTCGTTAGCGGTTCTTTTTATTACACAGTTTTATTCGTGTTCTTCAGGTTCCACAGCTTGCTGGTTCTTTAATGCCAATATGTGAAGTATTTGGATCATGTGCACCAAACAAATCATGGACACTCCCAACAGGAGAAGAGATCTCCACACACGCAGTATTTTCAAATGCATTTGCACTCCTTCTAAAGCTATGGCGATTCAACCATCCTCCACTCGAATATGGAGTTGGTGACGTGCCTCCTGTGGAGCTCAACTCACTCCCGAATACCTTTTATTAGTGCGAAATTCCAATTAGTATCTCCATACAAGGATCGAATAGTCAAAGACTATCTGAAGTAGCGAAAATATCGTGTCCTGATCATATATTCGTTGATTCATTTCCAAAACTAAAAGCATGGTATCGTCAACATCAAGCTTGTTTAGCTTCAACACTTTCGGGTCTTGTTCGTTCGCCTGTTCATCAGATTGTTGATACTCTTTAACTATGATGTTTAGAAAATAAATAGGAATCAACCATTAAATTCTGTATCGGGAAGTAGTAGTTCATCAGGACCTGGTAGTGAAGACATGTCGTTAAGACCTAAACTACCTGCTTGGGATATTCTTGAAGCTGTTCCATTTGTGGTCGATGCTGCTTTAACAGCATGTGCTCATGGCAGACTGTCTCCCCGTGAGCTGTGTACAGGTCAGTCTACCTGCTTATTATATAGTTTGTTTATACAAATGTTAAGATAGTTGTATAACTTTCTTATGTTTTTTTGCAGGGCTTAAAGATTTGGTGGATTTTCTTCCTCGTCTTTGGCGATTATTGTGAGTTATTTCTGGCTGAAGTTTCGTGGTGTATGGAAACATGTGAATATGAACGGAACAGACTGGCCTAGTCCAGCTGCTAATCTTACGAATGTTGAAGAACATATCAGGAATATACTGGCTGCTACTAATGTTAATGTTCCAAGACTATTTGCAGGTTCTTACTTTAAGCCTTAAAATGTATGAGTGGGTCAGGGTTGCATAATATCACGTTCTGAGTATAAAAGTCACGCAATGTGTTTTTACTTTCATACCACATCCCAACCTGACCTGGCCCGCACTAAATATAACATCTTTTTAACCCGGACCATTTTGACCCTACCCGACCTGATCGACCTATCCCATTATGACTTGTACTAAAATAGATAATTCTAAACTGAAATCATTTTGACCCATTACCCAATAAACGTCTTGCCACCTCTAATACTGTTTGATCTTTTATTGATCAACACTGAAGGCTTGATGTTTTTTGCAGGGATAAGTTCGCCATTTACTCTTCCGTTGCCATTAGCTGCCTTTGTCAGCCTAACTATAACCTACAAACTCGATAAAGCATCACAACGGTTTCTCGATCTTATGGGTCCCGCCTTAGAGGCACTCGCAGCTGGTTGTCCATGGCCATGTATGATAGTTGTGGCATCCTTATGGACCCAGAAAGCCAAAAAATGGAGTGACTTCCTTTGTTTCTCATCTTCACGTACAGTTTTCCTACAGGACACTAATGCGGTGGCTCAGCTTCTTAAAAGCTGCTTTACCGCCACACTAGGCTTAAACAATTCACTTGTTTCAACCCATGGTGGGGTCGGTGCACTTCTTGGACATGGGTTCGGGTCTAACCATTACGGGGAAATAAACCCAGTGGCACCCGGATTTCTATATCTAAGAATGTACCGCTCTATTCGGGATATCATGTTCCTCAGAGACGATATTCTTTCTATACTAATGCAATGTGTGAAAGACATTGCGTGTAATGGAAATCCCTTAAAGGAAAACAAGCTTCACTTGCACTAGTTTGACCAAAGTCAAACTAGCTGCTCAACTAGCTGCTTGATATTATGGATATCAGGAGGTCAAGGGCTAGTTCAATCTTTAATAAACGAGACGCTGCCTCTTGGTTTATATCTACTCACAAAATGGATAGTAATGAAAACATCCCAACTGGAGCGGTTTCAATGCTGTCAGGATATGCTTTGGGGTATTTTACGGTGCTTTGTGGTGCATTTTCATGGGCGTGGACTCATCGTCGTCAGTATCTAAGTGGCGGTCTAAGTTTCTTGGGTCCCACATGGAGTTTTTAGCAAGTGCTTTGAATGGGAAGATAACTCTTGGGTGTGACTCGGTGACTTGGCATTCTTACGTGACGCCTTTGTGAATTTGATGCTTGGGTGTATGCCAAATTGGGTTGGAGAAGTTGATATCGAGATTTTGAAGAGGTTGAGTCATGGTTTAAGGCAATGGAGCGAGGAAGAGCTTGCGGTCATGTTGTTAGAAGCAGGTGGTCTTGGTACAATGGGCGCAGCAGTTGAACTCGTGTGTCAAACTGATTTGTAGTGTTCTGGTCTTACTAGAGTTTTTTTTTTTTTTTTTTTTTTTTTTGGAACATATTGATTTGGTTTTCGGTTTTATCCGAAGTTTTGTAAATTGCTAGAAGTACATTAGTTATTATTAATGTGACCATAGTAAGATGTGTTCATATATTAAAGCAAGCATTCAGATATCAATTCTTGAGCTTATTGGTATATTGTACACCTAAAAATCAGTTTGACATACTAGCTCAACATATTTAAGTTTAGCATATGTACAACATATTTTACTTATAAACTAATGAGGATCAGCCACTTAATTTTGCATTTAGTTGTTATTACCATAGCAAAAAGTGTCAATTGTAAAGTGTCTGTGTTCTAAATGTGGTTCATAATAAATAACTTTTGAGAGGCATATACTGCATGGTCCAAGTTGACCCTGTGATCAAAGCTTCTTCTCATGAAGTGAAGGTCATGTGTTCAACTCTTACATTATACAAATATGTCTTTGGTTTGACCAAAAAAACCTAACGGGTGTAACAGAAACATATTTGAGCCGACAATATATTTCGTGGACATGAACCAACCACAGATACCAAGATCGAAACTTTATTAAAAATAATGGCCGAATATATTAGCATATTGTCGAGATAAGAGTTGTAGGTGATTTTTGGCTATAATGTTTTCATGTTTTATTGATAATTAAATTGGGTATTACCCTACAGAAAGAGTTCATATACCAACCAAACATGGTTTACAATGAAAGGTCTTTTTTTTTCTGTCTACAAGTTTAAAAGTTTTTCTAAGGAAGAGTTATAAGTCGTCCAGAAACAAGAAGCAACTAAATTTCTGAAGGGTAATTATAATAAACAAACAAGAAACACAGACGAAACCAACGCAATTTCATTCCCAAGTATCAGCTGTAATTTCCTCCATTCAGGCTCAAACTCCTGCAAGGGGTATGGAAATGCGTATGTTACTATGTGCCGGTATATAAAAAGGCAATTAAAATGGAAGTCTATTAAAAACAAATGAATCATGAACGCAAAAGGGATAGTAAGCAAGTTTTTCCAAAGCATGCACGCCAAAACACACGATCTGTTTAGCTTACCTATAGTCTAGATGATCATGTTTTCAGAATCAAAGCATACATGCAACAGTCAACAATGATGTTCATTCTGAGCACTAGTAAAAGAAGTTATAATCCCAAATCTATTCCAAACGAAGCCTATGATTCATTATATCATGTCAATCATTCAGCACTTTTTCATTCAGTAAATTATTGCACGTGCTGTTCTTATTGCCAACCTACATTTTGGAGATATAACTGATTTGATGGTCAAAGAACTCTCCCTTTTCCTTCCCTCCCCAAACACACAGTCCACTTAATGAAGTTTAGGATTGCAATATCCGGTTTTTGGTTGACCATAAGAGAACTTAATGAAGTATCAGTAACATGCTACTTAAGATAAGTATATTAGTCCATAGAACAGAACTAAAGCCCATATGTAACTCCTTAATATGTACACCGAACCCAACTAGTTTAAAAGGATTAAAATAAAAAGTGCCAAGCATAACCAGAACATGCTACTATCACTATGAGTTAACACCTTCTTGATTTATCTTACTTGGTTCACTAGTGGTAAATGGCAGGTTGGGTAACTTGTCAAAACAGGTTCATGTCAGAATGGGTTATTCTAATACATGTTAAAAAATAAAAACAGGTCAGGTTGGTCCAGTCCGCAAACACATTTTGTCTTCTTAATGATTTAAAAATGATTAAGAAACTAAACATGCTAATACACAAGAATATACATTTTGAAATAGAATGATTTAGGAGGTTGTAATGATTGTAAGCATTGTGCAATGTGCACACTTTGGAATTGGATGATTTTGATCCTGTTTGACCTGTTACCATTCTAGCTGATTTTTAATTTGACCCATTAGCGCCAAAGTATAACCTATATCCCATGGAACCTTTACGTGGATCGAAATAGCTACTTCTAGCTAGGTTCTTTAACCATCTCCCAAGGATTATTTCAAATTTCGTACATTACAAATTTTCATCAAGGATACGAGATAATGGGAACCAAGTTTACTTCAATGTTCTTCACCGGAGCTTGATTCTTTAACCATCTCCCCAGGATCATCTTGCACTGAGCTTGGTTTAAAGGTGGTAAAATGACAGGTTGGGTAACTAGTCAAAACAGGTTTATGCCAGAATGACAGAATGGGTTATTTCAGTACATACCAAAAACGGGACAGGTTGGTCCAGTCCGAAAACACATTTTGACTATTCATTTTTGAAATTAATAAACAATTAATGTTTCAGATACGATTAAAGAACTATATACTTATACACAGTAAACAAAAATGATTTAGGAGGTTTTATGCATTGTGCATACACTTTGGATGATTTCGAACCAGTTTGACCCAAAAACATTCTAGCTGAGTTTTTAGATTTGACCCAAAAGAGCCAAGGTATAAGCTATTTTCAACTGATAGCCTATGCGTGGATCAGAATCACTACTTCTAGCTTGGTTCTGTGCCCTTCTCCTCAGGGTTATTTTAAGCCTTATATCACCAAAAAATCTATCAAGAATACATGATAAACCAATTTTACTTCAACAATCAAAACGAATTCCCAAGCCACGCAAAATATGGACTCGCTAAAAGCCATGAATTATGGAAGCCCCCATAGCTCATAAGCCACCCATGTTCATGGTAGCCGATCAGCCAACAATAACCTAAGAAAATATGGGCTGACCAAATTCAAGTGTTTAATTGCTACTGGTAATCTAGTAGGGCCCATGCTTTATCATGTTTAAACAAGACTTGAAGAGGTAGAGGAAAGTCAACAATCAAGATTGCTGAAATATGACACGTGTCTGCTATGTTCCACTCGATAATAAATTGAAGGTTGCCTAAGTGATTTGTGTGTGGATAGCCAATTCTAAAATGGTTAACCTCGTGCAGGCCCAAGCCAAACCCCTCAACATAATAAACTGGATTTTTAAATAAAAATGTTTTTTTCCACACATAAAAAAAGAAGAATCTTAACAACATGCATAACAACAACATACCCAATCCCACCGGAGCGGGGTATGGGGGAGGTATGATGTAGACAGTCCCACCCCTACCCAAGGGTAAATGGACTTTCCAGAAAGACCTCCGGCAAGAGTGTGTGCTTGTGTGTAACTGTGTATATGTAAATTTACGTGCGGCCGTGCGTCATATAGGACTAGCAACATAACATAAATAAGTCATAAAATCATAATAGCATGCAAGCATATAACGAAATATGGATCTATGTGCATAGAGAGTCCTAATTACAAAAGGGGCCACATGTAACAAATTAACAATAATAAAGCAAAAGTAGATAGAGACTTTAAAAGCACAATAGCATAGAAGTATACAACAGACAAGTATATCGGCATATAAGGAATAAAGCCAAACATACATATAAGAAATAAGGCCATACAAACATATATAAGCTGTAGAAGCCGAAAAGCATGGAAGCATACAGATCACAGGCATCATATAAAGGGTAAATGGGCCTACGCGCATAAATAAGTCCTATGTACAGGGGGTTCTGCGAAACACATGAATATATAAAGCAACGCATCTCTATACCTAAGGGGTGATCAAGTATGTACACAAAACTACCATGCAACGAGGAAAACCTACTCAGTACTGATCCACCCTAATCCTATTTCTCCAAGTGTTCTTATCAGAGGCCATGTCCTCAGACAAGAGAAGCTTATGACCTTGGACAAGAGAAGCTCCTTCAAGTTAAGCTTTAGTCTAACCCTGACCCTAAATATCCACTTTCAAGGTCTTTATCACTAACTTTCCAATGAATAACTTCAATACTTAGTTCTTAAGTAAATAATTGGGCAACTTAATAGGAATCAAGGGAATAGCCTAAAGTCATAGGTGATATTAGATGATAACGAAAATGAATGCCATAGATGAACAAATAAAATCTGAATCAACTCAAGTTGATTAGATCATTAGAGTGTGCCATCTTGCCACAAGCCCACAACATGCAAAGACACTAATTCTCAGTACTCTCAAACGCATAAGTCTCAGATGCGTGAACTGTTTAAAAATATGCAAGTAGAGAGTAAACGACATAAATTTAAAATGAGATGTTTTGTGAAGTTAGCAGGATACAGATGATCGGCTATCAAAAAACAGCAGACAAACCAACAGCATATATCAAAGAACTGAGTATAAATAGCTAGAACCCCTTTGCCAACTTACTTTAGAGTTCAGACAGCCTAATCATGGCATTGCAACAGTCAAAGTCAATGCAAACGCAGTGTTTGGTAAGTAAAGATTTATTTGATCAGCAAATACTTCTTCTGATATTTTTATCATATCATATACTAAAGAACTAGCACCTTAACTTAACATAAACATATATTTATTTATAAACAGCACACCATGACTAAAATTGATAGGCTAAAACTTTAAACCCACAATACGCTTTAAGAGCGTGTACACTGTGCACTAAAACTTGTGCTTTGGGTGTAAATGAAAATTTTCAGGTTTTACGGAAAATATATGCAATGCCTCCTGATACTAATGGTGATGAAGATGATAATAGTTGCTAGCATTGTATACAAGATGCAACTAAGTAAAGATACTGCAGTAACATCTTGTCTAAATTATACATTCTGTCACGCAAACTCCCC
>CM040238.1:39018284-39122697 GCA_022545495.1 Chrysanthemum lavandulifolium | reverse complement strand
ATAAAAATGTGAGTAAATGGGAAAACACAATGCTACACTTGGAAACTAGTCAGATTCACAAGGTCTGGATGTTATTTGATAATCCTGAACTATGCCAGTGTAATAAATATTTACCCTCAGTGTTGCTACTTTCATGGTAAGTCATTAAACTGATATATACTGATACATGCAATCATTTCACTACAGATCTCTATTTCTTCTACCCTTGATATTCTAGCAATCCTTCTGCCTCAATCCTCCAAACTCTAAGAGACCAAAAAATGTTCATCCTCTGAGTTCAACCCGACAAATGTTGCACATTTGTGCTATATGCGGTCTACTTGCGTTGCTTTACAGAAAATGCTCAAGACCTCACAAACAAATCCCCTTATAAATTATCATCATCAACGACAGAGTTGTTACTTAGACCACCAAACATCACCATTCACGTCTTAAAAAACAAGTTTGTTCAATTTGAGTTTCATTAAATTATACTTATCAGTAAAGAAAGCAGGAGTTCTTCTCATCAATCACCCAAGATCATTTGTAAAACTTCATTTATAAACTACTAAGTCAACAAGCCCGGAAACTATAACCGTGTTCCTAACAATACATTCACACCCATCCATAAGTTTTCATCATACCCTTTATATCCTTAATCAGAAACCAGTATCTCCATTAATGAACAAGTCATCTAAAACAACCAAACATATCAAAACCGACAACCTAAATTTAATTAGCCAAAGCTTCTACCTTTCATCCACTAATGTCAATCCTAATTATCATACATACACCTCCACGTTGAAAAAAAAATCTTTCATCAACAAATGGCAATCCTATTATCTTTAATGTGCAATTGATAAATCAATTAATTGCCCTAACGCTAAAGATTCACAAACAGCTAAAACAAAAACGTGTAACTAACCATCAAATATACTTACATACATATCCACATTTATATAACATCTGCAAACAATACATTTCCATCCACAAATACGTAACCTAAAACCAGCAACCTAACATCAATTAGCTAAAGGGTCTACCTTTCATCAAATAATTCTAATCATCAATGCACCCCAATCAATAAACAGACAAGTTATTCTCATGCTAAACTTACAAACAGCTTATAACATATGAGACATACGCTCACAAGCTCACACGTTCAATAAGCAGCTTATAACATATGGGACATACGCTCACACGCTCTTGTTGAGTGTTTGGATTAGATTATGCAAATGAGGTGAAATTAGAGCATATTAGCCTATTATCCTATATAAGCTCATAAGCCACAAAAAAGGAGCTTTATCACCTCCCCTAAATAAGCTCATATGCCTAAGCTTATACAAATACTTACAACGGGATTTTAATAAGCTAATAAGCTAGCACAAACATCACACACACAGACATATCCATGTTAAAATAGTATCTATCAATCAATGCAAGACAGTCAATAAACATACTAAAGATACACACACAGCTAGTAAAACAAAACTCACTTCTTATTCCTCCTCCCACGCTTCGGCCCCCACCCTTCCAGCTTCGCAACTGCACACCCACACTTCAACCTAAACAACAAAACCGCCCGACCATTAACCGGCGCCATTTTCCTCAACTCACTTCTCAAACATTCATAATCCCTATTCCCTTCACTCCCACCTTTCCACGGCAACTCCTCCGCTTCCCTCACCACCTTCCCACCCCCGCGCAACATCTCCTCACTCTGCAACTGCAAATCAAATTCTAACGCCTTTTCATCCCTTTACAACCCCTTTACCACACTTCCTCTTACTTTTACCACAAAATATTTCAAACCCAAATACCAAAATCAATCCTAAAACCGGGAGAAATGAAGAGACAAGAAACTGAAAATATCAGAGAATTGAGAAATTCTTGGGAGGAGTAAGGAAGCAGTGTGGAAGATGTAGGAGGAGTAGGAGATGAGTAAGGTGCCAGAGAAGAGGACTAAGATGAGGATTAAGATGTCTAGTGTGGCTGATGGTGTGTGATGGTGTTGTGTGCAGGTGTTTCTATTTGATGATGGTTTGGGTGTCATGGTGGTCAGAGGTTTTTGTTATGGTTTCAGGTTGTGGTCATTGTCGGTGGATGTAAGGTGGATTAGTGTGTGCGTTAGCAAAAGTATACTTTTTTTATTGGTTTCTATTTATACTAGTTTTAGAACCCGTGCACGCACGGGGTTTGGGCAGATATTATAACGGGTAATAATATTTCAATAACTTTGTTTTGAAGTTTAATATTGTGACACTCCCACCTTTCCACGGAAACTCCTCGACCTCCCTCACCTCTTTCCCACCTCCTTTTAGCATATCCTCACTTTGCAACTGCAAACCAAACTCCGACGCCATTTTCAACCCTACACCCTTTTTTCCCAACTTCATTCGTACAAATCATATCCTATCACTAATACAGCAAGAAAAAAAAATACTGAATCCCAACATTTCCATCATACACCAAATCAAAACCCAATACCTCATTCTACAAACGCTTAATCTAAGACAACCAAAATCTCAAACCCAGTAACTTAAATTCAATTAGCTAAAGCTTCTACCTCGGTACCGTTCATTAACTAATGTCAAACCTAATCATCAATGGAACACAAACTATAAGCCAACAAGTTATTCACATACCATAGATTCCATACCATAGATTCAGAAACAGCTAGAACGATAATCCATAATACCATAACTAACCATCATACATATCCACATTAAAACATTATGTTTCATCAACTAAGGGTAATCCTATTATCAATGCAACATAATCAATATATCAATAAGTCAAACCCATCCTAAAGATTCACAAAAACTAAAACAAGAACCCATAATTAAGCGTCATAATACATATCCACATCAAAATAAAATCTGCAAACAATCATACATTCCATCTACAAACACGTGATCTAAAACCAGCAACCCAACTTCAATTAACTAAAGCATCTGTCTTACATTAACTTATAAATCCTAGTCATCAATGCAGCACAATGCCACAATCGATAAACCAAAAAGTTATTCTCATGCTAAAGATTCACAAACGAATAATGAGGTGTTTGTCTAGGCTTATTTTGTGGGCTTAAGCTTATTTTCAATAAACAGCTTTTAGCTTATGAGGAATAAACGGCTTGTAGCTTATGAGGATTAGCTTATGAAAAGAAAGTGAGAGCTTATAAGCCTATCTAAACTCATAAGCCACAAAAAGGAGCTTATCACCTCCCCTAAATAAGCTCATATGCCTAACCTCATAAGATTGTCTTAACACTTGCAAGTTACAATGGGATTAATTTTCGTTAGTAAGCTAATACGCTAACCAAATAAGCTAATACAAACGCCACCTAAGACAAGAACCCTTAATTAGCCATCATACATATATATCAACATCAAAATAGTACTTACGTCAGCTAATCGCAATCATATCGTCAATGCAACAACAATCAACAAACATACCAAATATTCACAAAAAAAAAATCAAAACAAAACACTCACTTCTTATTCCTCCTCCCACGCTTGGGCCCCCACCCTTCCAATTTCGCAACCGCACACCCACATTTCAACCTAAACAACAAAACCGCCCGGCCATTAACCGGGGCCATTTTCCTCAACTCACTTCTCAAACACTCGTAATCCCCATTCCCTTCACTCCCGCCTTTCCACGGCAACTCCTCCACTTCCCTCACCCCCTTCCCACCCCCGCGCAACATCTCCTCACTCTGCAGCTGCAAATCAAATTCCAACGCCTTTTTCAACCCTTTACAACCCTTTTTACCACACTTCCTCTTACTTTTACCACAAAATATTTCAAACCCAGATACCAAAAGCAAAAGCAATCCTAAAACCGCGAGAAAATGAAGAGACGAGAAATTGAAAATATCGCGAGAAATTGAGAAATTCTTGGGGAGGAGTAAGGAAACGGTGTGGAAGATGTAGGAGAAGTAGGAGGTGAGTAAGAAGGTGCCGGAGAAGAGGACTAGGATGAGGATTAAGATGTCTAGAGTGGCGGATGGTGTGTGATGGTGTTGTGTGCAGGTGTTTGATGATGGTGAGGGTTTGGGTGTCATGGTGGTGGTGGTAAGGGTGTGGCGCATGTTAGTGAGGGTGGTCGGAGTTTTGGTTTTAATGGGTTTCGTATCAGGTGGTGGTGGTGGTCATTGTCGGTGGATGTAAGGTGGATTAGTGCGTACGTTAGCAAAACTATACTTTTTTTATTATTGTTTTGTATTTTTATATTTATACATTTCAAAATGTTTTCTATTAGAGTAAAACAGTGGGTGATCCGTTCTTCATGATGTTGTGGCCGTTATATTTTTATATAGCGGTCCTTTAAAGTTTAATTATGGTACATCGTTAGTCCTTGAAGACCTAATTTGCGAAACAATTAAACGGGGGACTATTTTCGTTAAATGGTATACATACTAATTAATGCTATAAAGAACTTGGTTTACGAGCTTGACACTTAAACCTTAAGGACTATTTTGTCAAATTCTATAGATAGTAATTAATCTAAAACTTACAAATGACTTAGTTTGCGAGGATAACTAAACCTTGGGACTATTTTTAGTTTTGATATAGATAATTGATTAATTTTAGGGGGTATTCTTAGTGAAGAACTTTCTATCCATCTTTAGTATATATAGTAATACATGGTTGGTCCCTAATCTTGCTTTTTCATTGTTGGAGTCCAAACAAGTTTTTATAAGCTTAAACTAAAGCTTTACCATTAACGTCGGTCAACGTCGATTTATGTTAGTTAGTCGAGGGTATTATAGTTCATACATTGATACCACACCTTAACTCAACCGGAGAAAAGCTATTCGTATACCATCTTGATCGTTTCCCCACACACAACCTCACATACACTTTAACAATAGCAGCATGAGGACCTTACTTTTACGGCGATGGCGATGAGATGGTAAAATATGTGAAGACCAAATATGGGGATACTTGATTACAAGAAGATGAAATGTCTGATGAAATGTTAGAAGATTTATGCAGATTTACGAAAGAAGCTGAAGTGATGAAAGGTTAGTTCATTTTTTTTTTTTGTATTTGTGTGATTGGCATTTTAAGGTTACCAGTCAGGAACGATCATAAATAACCCTATTTTATTTGCAAGAATCCGAAGCGATTATCGAATCGCCCAAAAAAAGAATTATAGCAAACTAAAGGTGTCGACGATATGATTGGTATGCCATGGCTACTTATGGGAATAAATGGGATATAGGAGATGAAATTGCGATGTGATCTTGAAGACTTGGGAAAAATATGAGAATAAGGAGTTTATAAAGGTTAGACTTAATGTTTGCAAACTAAGAAAGTTGTAATGGTGAACTCGATTTCTTTCTGTTTTGCTATCTTTCCGGATACTAAATTGAAAGGAAATGAAGTTGATGTCATCATTATTTCGAATAACATCGATGATGAGTTTGGGATCCTGTCTTAAGAGTACTACTTTGAAAGGTTCCACTTCTCAAGCTTCCAAGGCTTTCACTCCCAATGCTTCCAATTCACAACTTGTTACCACCCTTGTTCATAAAAGGCCAAAACAAGCGAAAATATTACAAATGTTGTGCCTCCCCCTAAGGAGCTCAAGTCTCCCCCCATGAATATCAAGTCTCCCATCAAGAAGTTCACCTGTTATTTTTAGTTGTTGATGTAATGAAGATGTATATTTTTTGGCTGATGATGGTTACTGAAAACGATACTTGTTACCATGTATATTTTGCTTTATATGGTATAATTAGTTGGTGGTCTATGTATTTGGCTTTGTTGTTTTCATTTGCTTATGCAGTTTAGGTAGGTGTTTGGAAAAACCCATTTTGACTTATAAAGTCAACATAAAGCCAAAAATTAGAGTAACCACACCGAATTGTTTTAGTCTTTAAAATATCTTTTGTTTGCATTTGTAGTTTTGGTTTCTTGTTTACGTTGTTCATGTTGCAATTGGATGTGCGTTTAGGGTCGTTTGGAATAACACAATTTGACTTATAAAGTCAATCGATACAAATTGTAACCAAAATTCAATTCTTACAACAAAAGAAGTACACACATATCAGTTAAGTTACATTTAGACTGAAAAACAACATAGCATTTCTTGTAGGTAATTCACTTGGTTATTGACTAGTAGGTGATCCATTTGGTCTTTGAGTTGCAGGTGCTTCACGTGGTATTTGTCTTGGGCATTTTCCATTTGGTCTTTCAGTTTCAGGTGCTTCACGTGGTGTTTGGCTTGGGCGTTCTCCACTTGCTATTTCAGCTGCAGGTGGTTCACTTTCTTCTTCATCATTGCCCAAGGAAGCACCAACTCTAGTAGATGGAGAAATATGTAGACCCATTACATATCCACCACTATCTCCTATAGTTGTGTTTTCCCTTGTAACACCACCTCTACGGCTCTACCAATATAAGATGTGTTTCCCCTTCTGTCAAGGCACATTGGACAAACATACCACATGAAATCTCTATAAGGTGGACGCCTTGCAAAAAAGGTCAATCCAGCCCTGTTTTCACTTTCAACCCAACAATCAAGGCATACCATTTGATAACCATTTTCTGCATCCATGGTGATAATATGTTGGTATGATAAAGAATTGACGACTTAAGATGTATTATATAAGTAGATGGGAGTTGTAGTTGTTAAACAAGTAGATGGGAGTAAAGACAACATAAATGCTTAAAATCGAGTCAACATACGCAGTTTAGGGGGTATTTGGAATAACCGATTCTGACTTATAAAGTCAACAAAACAAATTTACTTCAAACATGATGGTGTCCAAATTACAAATGGCTACAACCTACTAACATCGGATCAACTTTTTATCCAGACATATGGATGTCTTGGATATAAATCCTCCATGACCACTCCATAGTAAAACGCCTCAAAATCGCTTCTTCTAGCCAATTTTTCCTCTTCCTTTCTCTTCAATTCTTTTATACATTCTTTCCTCTTCCAAAAACTGTTGGAATGCTTCTTCATCCATCCTTGTCTGCTCTTCATCTTCCTCCAACATTGTGTGTTCTTCTTCTTGCTCATAAAGAGCTTCAAGAAACTCTTGTTCCATAGTCTGCCTTATATCGTCTTCATCCATTCACTGCAAAAGTAATAGATTTGCACATCAACTAGAATATAAACACACAAGAACAATCATTATGCAAATGATAATTAAATAAATACTTGTTGCCTTCTGCCATCAGAATGTCTTTTTCTACCTCGCACCTTTGTTTCCTTTGTTGGTTTTGGTACTTGATCCTTGTGACACCTAGACTTATTATGTCCAACAGTTTGACAATTGGAGCATTTAATCTGTTTACGAGCTCTAGATTTACCCATTTTGATGCAGTTTCACTTAATTGAGGCATTAGGTTTATAAATTCAAATTTGGGGTAAAATGTAAGAATAAAGTGCTTCCTATAACTTTATGCAAATGCTAGGAAAAGATAGGGGACTAAAACCTTAGTCCCCTATATTCTCACACTGTTCATGCAAGGACTATAGTTCTACCAACACCCAATACAATTAAAACATATATAACAACAATCAAAGAGAAATACAAAAATTAACAAATTATAACATAAGAACATAACATATAGATTCATTAATTTCATATTAAATATTAAATGTTCAATACATATTTTTTCAAAAAAGGACAACATAACCACTTGATTTCCTTCACATCACTTTGCCTTCCTAAGATCATCAAGGAAGTTGTTTACGTCAAACACCGAGAGTGTGTTTGACATATCATCTTCCTTATCTCCAAGGCCTTCAAGACATTTGCCTTTTGCTTCGCGAAGATCCACAAGAGACTTATAGTTCATCACCGAATGTCGAAAGCCTTCGAGCTCGAGATATATTCTTGGGTTTCTTCATACCAAGAATCAAGTCGACAAAGTCTGTTGGAGACCATTAGCAACTGGATGTCCTTATTGTTTTCTCTCGATAAAGAGAGCTCGAGTTAAACATGTAGTCGACTTGGAAGCTTTGGCGAGTTTCAAGACGTGGAAGTTAGCCATTCGGAGATTGTTGTGATTTTGTGAGAATATGTATTTTTTGATTGTTGGTATGCAAATGGTATAGGGTATTAACCCATAAATAGCAAAAACAACGGGACCTTCCAAATTCAGGGACTAATTGTGAAGTTAGTAAAAAGACAAATAGTCACGTTTTTGTAATAAAAATACGCGGGAATTTTAAGTGCAAAAAAGGGCTAACTGACCAAATTCAGGGACTAAGTGTGACATATGAAAATTATTACCCTGCAACTTGACCTTTGCCTTCCTTGATACGTGATGCGCTTTTCTTGACTGTGTCTTAATATTTATAAAGTCTCGTTATACCTATGGTTACCCTAATGCAGCAGGCGGTGTACCCGGTCGTGTGTCTTGTAGTATTAGGTAAAACCGAGGTCGTCCCAAGAACTATGTGTGTTGGATTATAACTAAGTCTAGATGTCACGCTTTTAATATGATTATGATAAGGAAATAATTAATTAACTACTAAAGCGGATAAAAGGCAAAGGATAAATCAATAGAGGAGAGTGGTGCTAACCTAGTTATTCCTCCTAGCTAGTAATCTCGTCTATTTACTTCCAATTACTTGGTGGGGTCAAAGTCGAGAGGACAACATTTGGTCAATTCGCCTAACCTATCGGCCCAAAGATGCCACCACAAGAGAAGTCAGTGTCCTCATAAGTCCCGTGTTCCCGGTCCCCTAAGTCAAGTCATTAAGTACCGCTACATGCTAGATTTATAATAGTGAGTGCCGGGCGTTAGCAACAAAACACTCACCCCTAATTCTTAAGTTCATCCAAACGGTGGGTGATCGGTTGGTCAAATCGCACAAGTAGAAAGGGTTGTCGGTTGGTCATATCTTACCCTTCCTGTCTCGATCTACTCACTTAGGGTCACTTGGTCATATCTCTAAGCAACTAGCCTCTACCGCCATTCAAAACTACCGAAACAAGGGTAGCTACCAATAAACTATGCATGCATACACTTAGAAATAATTATCACGGAAGTAATGTAAACGCAAACAAAACAATTAAGGAATCATAACTAGGCCCGGCACAAGAGGTGCTTAGCAGCTCATATTAACCATACAAATCATTTCAATATTCAAGGTTCTGAAATACATGAATCGAAAGTAAAGAAAAGATAAAATACTAATGCTTATCGTAGGGAGTGATTTCTCCTTGGAGACAACTCCATATGCTCCTCTAGACCGCCTTTGGCTTCTTCCCACGTTCTTTAGTTGTTGTGTGTGGAATGGGATGCTTTGAAATCTTTGAAAATCGGGGGTATTTATAGGCGATCCGGGTTCTGTAGTAACAAGAATAAGAGTTCTGACGTAATATTCAATTCCCGTTATTTGCGAGATCTGCTTTGTTACTACAGTAACCTTATGAATGGTTACGCGCATTCTTCAATAATACTTGGTTACGCCGTAGTTGGTGGAATAGTTACGGCGTAGTTATCAACGTGGAACCTCGTTTGACCTAATAGAGTTACGTCGTAGTCTTTGGGAGAGTTCTGTTGTAACCTTCTTATGAGTTGGTTTTACGAGTCACGCTTTAGTTACGGCGTAATGTGAGAGATGAGTTACGCGTAACTTCTTCAAAGTCGACATACTATGATAAATCTTTGATATTTCTCCAATTCTGCGTCTCTTTAGCTCGATGCTCGTAATTTACCCGAAAGTGGAAAACGATGGAAAACAAGCGTAAATCCATATAAATGATATAAATTACAAGCATTATCGGGCGAAATTGACACTTAATATTCAGGACTATTTGATGTTATCAATACGCTTATACACAATAGGAAAAAAATGCAGGGGATTGGAACCAATACACCAACAGTGAAAGGTGGTGTTGTAATCAAAGAGGAAGAAGGGGTTGTAGATAAAAAGAAATGGAGAAAATTAAAGGAAAAATAAAGCTGCTTGAGGAAGAGGATGTTTTACACACAAAAAAGGGAAAGAAGTTGTTCAATAATTTAAGCGAGGTTTTGATAGGAAGGGGAAGGCTAAAATGGTTGAGTTTGCAGGTTTTGATGTTGAAAAATTGATTGGTTTTGATGGGAAGGGAAGGCTAAAAGGGTTGGTGGTGATCTTTGCGATATTTCTAGCGGTGTTAAGACACCCTTTAGAAGCGAGAAAGGATTACAAGCTGCGTCCTTGTACTTTTCACCCAAAGGCCATCCTAGGTGATGCTTGATAGCGAATACCATGTCATGTGTTTAATTCTTTTAAATTTGTAATAGTACGATACCTAACTTATATATCATTGTTTGCATACTTGTTTTTGCAGACAAAGGTACTGATATCATCATCACTTTAAGGTTCATGTTTTGTGTGTTCATCGGTTTATGGATATCGACGACTAATGTGTAGATCATTTGAAGGTTCATGATTGAGCGTTTAAGTGAAAACGGCATCATCTTTTATATTTTGTGAAATGTCAATAGAACCATGTATCGAGACAATGACTCCGTTGTTTTAGTTATTTTTCAGTTGACTTTTATAAAGTTATACTTAACATGTCAGGTGTAATGGTTTAATTGACTTTTATAAAGTTATACTTTTTCAGTTGACAAGCTACAAAAGAGTTACAAGCCCTAGTTTTAGTTTACTAAGTTTTTAAGTATGATTTCCCAACTAGACAAACTCGGTTCTCCTAACTCGTAAGGAGTTATAACCTCGTTTTTACGCTGACAGAAAGCTCTTTAAGTTTACAAATTAGTTTTGAGGGTCCTATTGCCCAAAAAGTTTAGTAGCCTAGGTAAAATTACCAAAATACCTTTGAGTACCCAAGCTGATCATTTTCAAATTATTGCGACCTCACCAAAATGGTGATATCTTAAGTTCTTCACCTCGGTTTGATCTTGTTCAAGCGGCCAAATTAAGTTAAAGAGTTTACTAACTTTCTTATTTGAATACAACAGAGGGTTTAGTACAAAATTTTGGCCATTTATCGTTTGAAATATGTTACTCCAGTTCGACATGTTTTAGTTAATATTTTATATTTAATTCATCCGGAAGAGTTATGGGTCGAGCCAACCGGAGAAATGGAGCTAAGACACCGATCTAGGCGTCCGTATTTTTACTTTAGCCCATAACCCTACTGATTTTATACAAGTAACTCGTTTACCTCTTGATTCATACACCCCTTTAAATCTTAATCAACAACAAGATATAAAGTGCTTTCCCACTAATTACATGGTATAATCAATCAATTAAAATATGTTCATGCATATATATACTTAGAATACGTGGCAAATAAGAAAATAATGAGAGTGGTATTCTTACAAAGTGGTGGTGAAAAGAGATTCAAGAACAAGAACACAACCCTTAAATCAATAACACTTAACCCCAATCAAACAAACCCAATCTCAAAATCTACCCGAATCTTCAATAACCCAACAATAAAATGACCCAAATAAATCTTGAAAACCTTAATTAAACTCTTTCAAAACCCAAGAAAACCATAGAATCAAGAGGGTTTGATTGTTGTTGATGGTGAAATATGTTAGGATTAAGAACCTCGTAACCAAACCTTGAGCTATAAGTGAATAATACTTGCAATAATAAAAAAGGGATGATTTTCTGTGTGTGTGTGTGTATGTGTTAGACCAACAACAACCAGGAAGAGGAGAAGAAAAACTGATTTTTTTGTTGGTGAATTGAAATGAATGAGTTAGGGTTTAAATGGTGGAAGTTGGAGTGTTGTTTTGGTAGTAATAATTAGGTTGCATGAAAATTTAATGGGACATGGGTAAGGGTGAAGGGGTGGCAATTTTTTGGGGTCTCAAGAAAGTATCTCATCATTAGTTTTTGATTAAAGAGTGTAAGCATATATGGTGTGTAAGAGTGGTAGTGTGTTAGAGCCTTAGGTGTGGTAACCTCAGGTTAAACTTTAACATTTGTCACGTCAGCGCCACATCAGCTTTAACATTTCACCTTAACTTAACAAAAAAAAACACCCCTTATCATAACATTCCTAAGAGCATCCCCATTCATAACACCATAACACCAATAACACCGTCCACGTCAGCGCCACATCAGCTTTAACATTTAACATTAACATCCCCAAAAAACACCCACAACCATAACATCAATAACACCAATAACATTTCATATTTTCAATTTCAACCCTAAACTAAAACAAACACTTCATTTATTAAACTAAAACAAACATTTCATTAAAACTAAAAACATATTACAATCTGAGATTAAAAAAATACAACGAAAAAAATACAACGAGAAAAAAAACACCGCAAATAAAACGTTACAACAAATTAAAGGAAATGACGAGAATACGATCTCTTGACGAGGTTTCAAGTTATATTTTTGATGATTCGATCTTTTTCGTCATTGATCCACTCCACGACCATTGGATCTTGCCCCTCGAGGCGTCATCAAAACTTTATCTCTTCCACCTTGTTAATGTGAGATCTCTTTCCTCTTTGGGCCCGATCGCCGCTTGGAGACTTCTCGTTTCATACGATACTCGTTTGCCATAGTTTCGTGAAATAAGTTGACGAGCTCGTTCCTCCAGTGCTTGTTCCCCGGTACTTGTTGTAGTCTCGGATCTTGCTTTCTTGGTAGCGTTTCTTTCCCATGGGCGTGGTTGTTCATCATTACCAAACAAAGCCTCGTTTGTTTGGCTTGGGACTTCGCCGGTTAAATCAACTTTGTTCCGCCTCCCATTTCTTATAATGACGCAAAACCTCCCAAGCGTCATCGAGACCAAACAGTGCTCCTCTGTTTTCCTCACGATACCATTGCTTTGCCCGTTTCATCACACCCACCTCACTTTCCCCACTTCGTTGATCCCGTTCTGCGCGTATGTAACAAGAGTTGAACTTTGTGCATATCCCGCTCAACGTTTTCCATTTGCTTGACATCATGTCCTTGGTGCGCCCGTTGAAAGTTGAGTCTATTGAACTCATTTCGACCCGATACCAAAAGTATCTCTAGGTTGGCACTTTCCAACTTCGGATCCTCCGAAGCGACTATATAACACCTTGCTTCCTCTCTTGAATTCCAGCAGCGATAACGACAACCTCTCTTCATAATCAATTGGTTCGGGCTCGGTGTCTTTGGATTTTTGATTTTCGCTAATCGACCTTTTCCTTTTTGGAGGAGATGTGGGTGTCTCGGTGAACATCTTGTATTTCGATTGTGATTGTTGTATTGTTGTGCGGTGTAGGTTTTGAAAGTTGGAGTTTAAGGTGCTTTGTTGTTGCCAAAGCAGTAATGTTTGTTGTTGTTGCCACATTTCTTGGCTCGAGAAGCCTAGTGGGTTGGGGTTTGAAGATGAACCAGTTGGGTTAGATGATGAACCGGGTTTGAGGATTCCACCCATCATTGAGAAGATTGAAGAAAGTATCGTCGTTGCCTCCAGACATTGTTTTTTTTTTGATTAATTGAAGTTGAAAGATTGAGAGTATTGAGAGGATTTAGAAGTGGAAGTGTGAATAAAATGGTGTTTTAATTGTGTATTTATAGTGGTAAAAAAATGTTGATTTTTTTTTTTTTTTTTTTTTTTTTTTTTTCTAGCCGTTAGGGTGTTTTTGAAAATTTTTTAAAGTTAACGGCTAGTAGCCGTTAGAGGACTAGATATGAAATTTTTGATTTTTTTCGCCTTTAACGCGTTAAGGGGTAGCATAAAGGGACCAACGCCGTTAAACAAACACACTTCCAAGGTGTAACGCCGCTAATGGCGTTATTAGCTAGTTAACAGGCGTTACCCGATTAAGGATGGGGATGCTCTAAGGTTAAACTTTAACTCAAATATTTTCGAATTCAACCCCTAAACTAAAATAAACATTTCATTTATTAAAAACATAACCTTAACTTAAACATATTACAATACGAAATATAAAATAACTAAAAAAATTACAACGAAAAAATAACGAAACATAACAAATACTTATTCATCATCGTCATTTCTCTTGTTGTTGTTGTCGTTCAAGATGGTTCGCGAAACATGCTCCATAAGGTCCATTTGGAGTTAGTGTGCGTTTCGGTCGGCGTATTTCTTTTGCCTTGTGACGGTGAGTATCACATTTTTCGACCCATCTTTGTTGCATAAATACGTCTTGTGGGGTCCACCCACATTTTGTTATAGTCGCGTAATGCAAATTTTGATCTTTTAAAATCATGTTATGCAAAATAATACAAGAATACATGATTCTACGTATCTTGACAATTTCCATTTGACGTGTCGGTTGTTGTAGTATACCCCAACGTCCTTGAAGCACACCAAAAGCACGTTCAACATCCTTTCGGGCACTTTCTTGTTTCCTTTTAAAATAAGTATGTTTTTCGTCAGTTGTTGACGAGAAGGATTTGACGAAAGTTGCCCACCTGTGGGTAAATTCCGTCGACCAAGTAATACCCTGCTCATACCTGGTTAATTGACCATATAAGGGCTCTTGGGCAATGTCACCAAAATGTCATCGAATAACGGAGAGTTGTCAAAACATTAATATCATTATTAGCCCGACATCCCAAAAATGCATGCCAAATCCATAAACATTGAGAAGCAATGACAAGCGTAATTGTTGGGTATTTTTATCAACCTACCAAATTGCCCTTGCCAAGCCACCGGACAATTTCTCCATTCCAATCATACAATCAATGCTACAAAGCATTTTCGAAAACCATGACACTCTTCATATGGTTGATAAATATTTTGAATGTCGGCCCGTGTTGGTTTCTTAAATACTCCGGCATAAACAAATCAATAACGCACTTGTTAAAATTATCAAGACAATCACACGAAGTATGCTCACCCATTTGCAAATATTCATCAAACGATCGGGTGAGGTGTCGTCATCAATTGGCGTATAAGCGGACGATACTTCATCGTAAACACTTAAACTCATTCGACCCGTACAATCGCGTGATTGGCTAAAGAATTTAAAATGATCCGGAATATTTTCGGAAGTATAAGATTCAATACCTTCGACTATTTGCGAAATAGTTTCCACTTCATCTGAATCTTCTTCGAAAATTAGGTTCGAATACTTACAACCTTCATTGAAATAGTCGTTACACAAACGTTATTCTGCAGCTCACGTTCACGATATATATAGGTGCGAGTTAAGCAAGGTTGAGATGCTTCTTGTTCCAACCGATGATAATCTTTCGTCTAGCCATAGTCATAAATTGAAGTCATTCGTCATCAACGTCTGGCCATTGCTGAGCTAATTCGTCAATTTGATTCGAATCTATTGTGAATGAACTTGAATTTGAATTAAATCGACATACACTTCGAGTCTACCTCACTATTCTCCTAAAAAATTATCAACCCTCTCATCTTGCCTATACTAAACTACAACATCAAACTTAAGTCAACCGCTTATATTAAATTAGGTTAATCCTCTTTATTTTCGTACTCCACGCATGAAATGAGTTGCGTTCCTACTAATACTTTGCATCTCTTTTTAATTCAAAATCAACGTTTATCTGAATTACAATGTTTAAACACCTAAATAAGGTATAGCTAAAAGAGTTAAAACGCATAATAATTCTAATTATTTCAAATTGAAAAAGCAGAATTTGAATGAGAATAGCATCTCGTCACAACGCGTATGCAAGACAAAACTATGTATATATCAAACTCAACTTGAACATTCTCGACTAGAAGCTTGGGCAAAAAATAAAACGCGCGAGCTTATTATACATATCAACTATAGATAGGAGGATAAAGTAGGGTGATGCTGCATTGCATATAGCAACAGAGTTTTGTACTTATATTGCAAAAGACGAACACAAGAACAGCAGACTGTATCACGGTCCATAAATACGAGAAACATCTTTACAACCACCATTAACACCATACCACTTGCCCCCGCTGTCCGCATCTCCAACAAAATAGACTACCAGATTACTCTTACACCTCCCCACATACATTTATTTACATTCTATACTTCATTATACATATACTAAAACATAATACAATAAAACATCTAGTAAAACTCACGGTCAGGAAGATGAGTGGGCGACTAGAGACCAAATATAGAGTCCAGCAGTGACCCACTCGGTGCATATCGTACCCACACAGATGTCCATCCGGCGTCAATGAGGTCTGAGTTTTCTGAACTGCTCCATCCTGATAAAAGCATAGCCGAGTACATGCTAGCTAATGCAAATATCAGATGGAAAACGTGTATGAGTAACTCACTGGCTTTGATTCGGCTTCTTTCTTGCCTTTGCCTGATTCCAGTTCTTCTGATTCTAGAAGTGATGATCTCTCGCCTGGTTTAAAGTAAAATAAGTTGTCAACTCATGAAATTTCCAATTAAGTGGTGCTTGGGGCTATTCTTGCTAAACTGCTTTAAAAAATACTGAACTGCTTATATGCAAGCGCTTATTTACTTTTAGAAAACATATAACCAGTTTTCATTGCTAATCTGACTTGGGAATAAGCATATAAGCACTTAAATAAGCAATCCATAACCACATTTGACCCATCTCGGCTGTACAAAATTTCCAGTTTGACCAATCCCATTTGACCCTTTAGCCGATCCACACATTTTGCCACCACTCATCAGTTACGGTCCTAAGGTGAAAAAGCTAATTAATTACCTGCTCTGGGAGAAGGCGGAGGGGAGGACAGGAAGGTTGTAGAAGATCCAGCACGAAGTGCTGAATATAGAACCGAGAGAACAGTTGTAAGCATCCGAGGATAAGAGTACCTGTGGTGACTGCCTTAGAACTGTTTAGACCATTGCAGGCATAATCTCGAGGCTCCATGGCGAGACCAGTGTAACACACATACGCACAGTACACTGATATCACTGAAGCAGGCAACAGGCTACCATTCACCTGTTAAATACAAATAACACAACATATTATAAAGTTACGATTTTACAGTTCACATTTGGACAGGGAGCTTTGGAAGTGCGTTTTCAAAGTGAGCTGCTTATTAAGAAAATGGGTGGGAAGGCCAAAAGGCACCAAAGTGTATCTAGATCAAAATTTTAGTAGTATTTAGATTATTATTGAAATGATACAGTTTTTGTAATCATATTTGAGTATCAAATAAAATTATAAAAAATTAGACAGATAGTGTCCGGGATAACGCAAGTGACTTGACCCATTTCGACCTTTCTGAAAATGAAATACACGTTTTGACTTTTGACCCATTGCCAACCCGCTAATTTTGCCATCTGTAGCCAAAATGTATTGTAATATCTTGGATAAAGATTAGTTTACAGCGGGATGCAAAGCAACGATGCCAAATACAAGTGCAAGAATCATTGTCATGACGAGAAGAAAACGTTTAAACCGCAGTCATTGCCAGAGGATTGAACCAAATAAACAGTAGTCCCGAAATTGTAAATGCAGCAATGTAGCAAGTAACTGATACTGCAAGTAAAGCAACGAACCTGAAAATGTACATTATATACATCACATAAAGATACTAGAAATGAAAAAATAAAACAGTGGATTGTAAGTGTAAGGGTCAAGTCTTTATAGACGTTAAGGCAGCAGTTTCTTTACTAACCACTTTTGTTCATCCTTGGCAACCCAAGCATCATTCCATGAATGTGTGGCGTCCAATAGTATAATGACTTGAACTAGTAAGAAGAATCCTGCTCCGATTGTTGATATAACTCCTGCATTTTTTACAGAGTTTCTATTCATAATCAGTTTTGGAACCAATTGTATTAATTATGTGATGTTTAGAGGGTGTTTGTGATTAGTATATAAGTGCTTATCTTCTTATTTTATAGCAAATAAGCAGTTAGTATAAAGCAAAAACCCAACTTTAAACACTTTTACTGCCATTACATATAGCTTTATTTGGTCATTCCATCTATTAATTCTTTAAACACTCAAAATTCTCTATAAGCTCAAACATTCATTATCTTATTATTACAACTTCAAACAGTGGAACCACATCCAAACACTATCTACTATAACATTAAATAATCACTTTCAAAACGATTCTGATTATATATCATTAGATAATCACTTTCAAAACGCTATTATAATGCTAGCCAGATGTTATTTTGTAAAATATACTCTAATACATGCTTAAGGAGGCAAAGTTAAGGACTTGATGGTAACAGACACAAGTATGTTGGTCAAAACAAATATGCAAAGGAAAACATGGCATGTAGTCAGTACTAACCATAAGCGGATGTGACTGGATTTGGGAGGAAAAATGTGAGGATTATTAGCAAAGCCCATATGATAATCTTGAAAATCCATCCACCATGGTGCCAGGCATCGCGTCTGTCATTTTGATCCTTGATACCAATCATCAATAGAGCAAGTATCGTAAAAACAGGCAATTTCAAGGCTGACACGAAGAACAGCTTCCGTTTGGAAAAATTCATCCGAGAGAGTATCGAAGTGTTGATCCCTATAAATCCCAATATAAAGAAACTTAGTACTTATCGTTATTTAGCTCGAATCGAGACAAAACTTGTCAAAATATACTATAATATAAATTCCCACAAGATCGGAGGGTGTTTAAGTGGTATTTGGTAGACTATTGCTTTGTATATGGGTGTTGAAGACATGGTAATATTGGTATTTAAATTCTCTACCCGTTAAACAATTTATATGCTCATATTATGGATACTATTTAGACAGTATTCTTATGGTTCCAAAATCAATGCTCTGATTGCATTATGCCATAGTTTGACGAGTGTTTCACTTTAAGCCAAATATATATTCCAACTCAACAGCAACGATGTAGACTAATCGTATAGATCAAAATCGATATACTTGTAATGCACTAATGCATACTAGTGCATACAACTGTAAGTCTGTTTCTTTATCTCAAAAATTTATCTAAAAAGGCAAAGTCATTCATTTTGGGATAACTAAACAAGAAGACTATTATATGAGTAGGAACCAGGGGCAGAACACTGTACGCATTAAAGGGTGGTTCATCTGAACAAATCTTAGTTATGAACATGCTAGGGAAATATCTAGCTCCGCATCATTTGGAACACGTCAAATCTATATAACCTAACCAAATTCGACATCAATCATACCAATATACCATCATAAAGGTCTGTCTCATCAACCAAATGTTGTGTGTTAAAAACTCGAATCGTGGAAGAAGAAAAGAACTAGCATCCCCAAGATTTCTGGATTTATACTAAATTCAGTAAATTCATATAAAGTATCATATTGCACTCATTTCTGTATGTCATAAGCTACGTCACCCATGTATCCAATTCAAAAAAAATAAAATAATCATCAACACCTCAGCCTATTCTTAGCTAAAAGTCACCGCTAAAGTAGCAAAATTACATCATACACCTAGCTATGCATCATCCAAACCAATTAAAGACACAAATTTCAAACACAGAAGACTAAGCCCAAATTCAAATAACCAAAAAACCCTGCAAAAAAACATAAACCCATTTCACAATATCCCAACTTTATACTTACAACTTTACAAGATACTTTCTTTATAAAAAAAGTCCCAGCATCAATAAACAATCCCACAAAACATCATCTAACCGATTACAACACAACATTTAATACAAATTCACTATACCCAATTCAGATAATCCATAAACAACACAAACTAGCAAAACCCCATTCTAAATTTCACAACTTTTATACTCTTCTTATTTATTTAAAAAACGCATCTAACAATCACACAATATACGATACCACTATGGCGCTATGCTACAAGTGCTTTGGTCACAACTTTTATACTTACAAGATACTTTGCTAATAAAACACTACCTAAAACACATAAAGCCACAAACTTTATAACAAAATCACAAAACCCAATTCATATAATCCTTAAACAGCACAAATAAACCAAACCCAACTCAAATTTCACAACTTTAATACTTATAAAAGTAAGAAAACTCATCTAAACAGCTAAAGGCACAAACTTTATAGCAAAATAAACAAAACCCATAGTAAATAATCACAAATTTAATACTTACAAGAAATCTTTTTCAAAAGGGGAGTGCCAATTTCACGAAGGACCCAAGAAACAACCAAAGAAAGGCCAAAAAGACCACAATAACCAAGCCTAGCTGACTTTTTAGTGATTGTTGATGCTGCTGATGTGCATAAACCACATGTTAATGATGCACAACATCCTACCAAACACGACATCGTTTTACTTTTTAGTTCTGCACGTTGTATGAAATGGATCTTGTAACAAGATTCGTGTTTTAGTAGTTTGGATATAAATGGAGTGTCAATGTTTTGTTTGTGAGATTGGGTTTTGTGTTTTTGAGGTTTTTGTGGTTAGTGTGAATAGATGGAGGACTGAAGTGTAAATATTGTCCTAAATCTGATTTGTTAAGTGTCATTATGAATCAAATAATCTTTTATTATTAGAGTGAGAAAAAGGAATATCTGTTTTGTGCTCTAGATTATTCGAGATCTTGTCGAGGTTGTTCTTTAGATGTAATCACGTCAAGCTGAGGTCGAGCTCGCGATGCTAAACTTTGTACCGAAATTAATATGGTTCTTGGGGATCAGATTCGATAATTCTACGAGCTTTAATGATTTAAATTTGAGCGTGGCTCCAAAAATTTGAAGTTATATACAAATATTGTATTTGATAGCTAAACTTATCAATAACGTCAAAAAGTATGAATGAACTCAATAACAAAGAACTTATACAAACGTTGGGATCATTGAGGCTTAAAAGACATTTTAAGATACGTTTTTAGTTATTATACCAATATTCACATTAAGCGTTTAGGTTGTTTATATAAATATGTGTAATAAAAATATTTACGTACATTAAGGCTCGAAAAGCTCGAACTCGACTCGTTATTTGATTCAAGCTAGTTTATTGGGTTCGATCTCGGACTCGAGCTCGACTAGAAAATACAAAGTTAGCTTGATAAACAATTTCAATTAGTCAATTTCAGCCGAGTTGTTTGATAAAAATCATTTGCTTTACTGCCCTTTCTTTAGCGTTTAAAGTTAGCTTGATAACATCTATGTCTTTAATTCATTCTATACGTTAAAATTATTTTACCTAACATTTATAAAACAAAACAACTAATACTGCTCTTTTTCGCCGAACATACGCACAAAACTATTACTAAAAAGATTCGCCATAACTTTTATTTATCCGCAATAAGTAAAGATTGATCTCCAAAACAAAAACCATTTTCTTACCACATTAGAAACTTAAAACACTTTAATCACCCGACAAATCAAAAACTTTCTTTAAATACCAATAAAACAAAAATAAAAAAGACAAAATCAAGTCTCAATCATCATATTTATTCATTTCATCGTTTTTAATCGACAATCAACATCACCGGTCAAGTTTTTAACATGACATAAGTTAGACTTTAGTATCGATCGTTTTTACACGTGTTAAAAAAACGTAAAAAATCTTATGTTCTTGTACTTCCTTTTTTTAGTCATCTCAATTATTTCTCTAAAAAAAATCACCTACTAAAACAATCAATTGCAACAAAAAAAAATCTCTACAATAACATTTTCTTACCAAAAAAGCTTGTGATCACCCAAAAACAAATCATAAACACTTTCTTTAAAAAAAAAAAAAAAAAAAAAAAAAAATCCATAATTCACCATTTTACACATCAATTCCCAAAACAAAATCTAACCCACTTGAGAAAACCAAATTCCAACATAACCCATTTGTGATTTCATTTTAATGTGAAATAAAAATGTATGCTTTAAACGCAGTGCAAATGATGAGAAACATGAATTCTTTAGGAGCAGAGATTGAATTTGGATCAGCCATGTTTTATGTTTATGTTGGGATATCATGTTTTTTAGTAATCTTTGCAGGGATTATGTCTGGTTTGACACTTGGTTTGATGTCTTTGGGTCTTGTTGAGCTTGAGATTCTTCAACGTAGTGGTACTCCTACTGAAAAGAAACAAGCAGGTTGCTTTTTAGTTATCTCTGTTTTGTTAGCATTTATTGTGTGCTTGATTGGTTTTTGTTGACTTTTTGGAACATGGGTAGTTGACTTTATTGAGTGGAATTATTTGTTTTGAGATTGAGGTTGTGTGTGTTGGATTTCGTGTTTGGCGAAATGAATGCTACTTATCGTACACTTTTTCGGATTCTATTTGATTGGAAACTTGGGATAAAGGTGTAATTTCGTTAGACGAAAAGGTCTTGAATTATATTGTAGGGGGTGTTTGTTTCGTCTTATGTAGCCAGCTTATGGCTTATTTGATTTTGCCACAGAAAGTGAGCTTATAAAACATAAGCCCAAAACCAAATAAGCCATAAGCCAACTATATAAGCCGAAACAAACACCCCCTTAAGCTTTTTTTTGGGCCTATGAGTTTGTATGGTTCGGCTTATATTTCAAAAGCTCATTTTTTGCTCATTTTTCGTTTTTAAGTTGCAAAATTAGCCGAAAAAATTTGGGCTTATGAAAAATAAACGGGACCAAATAAGCTCATAAGACCCCAAAAAAAGCTTAAACAAACACCCCCCTTGGAAGACTGGTTTGTTACGCATTCTGTTATTATTTTTGCCATTGTTTGTGTATTGATTTGTTTTAAGTTTTAACTAGCATTTATCGTGAGCTAGATTGGTTTTGTTGACTTTTTGGGATATGGTGTTTGGCCCTTTTTAAGTGGAATTATGCATTTTGGGATTGAGGTTTTATTTGTGTTGGATTTGATGTGATTGTATATTTTAGTGAGGCGAAATGAATGCTACTTATCAGGCACTTTTTTGGATTATTTTTTATTAGAAACTTGGGATAGAAGTGTAATTTTGTTAGGACAAAAGGGTCTTGGATTATTTTGATCCTGCTATTAATGAGTATTGTGGCATCAGCTTGTTCTGTTGGGCTAGATATGAAGTATAATGTTTGTATTGATTTTTTAGGAAGTGAAGCACATGATTCTTTATGAATAGAGGATGTCTCAAATAAATATATTGGTTAAGATAGGCTTAGAGGGTGTTTGGGATTGCTTATTTTTCTTCTTATAAGCAGAAGAAGATGAACAAGCAGTTTTTAAATAGTGTTTTGATTTGCTTATGCCGAGTACATTTTAATCAAGGATTTTAGGGTAGATACGAGGGTAAAAAGGTTTTAATTTATAACAATTCTCAAATAAGCAGATAAGCATATAAGCAGAAAAAAAGTAAATAACCACCCTATTTTTGTTAGTATTTGAAGAAGGGAAGTGCACTCATTATGAATAAGGAATGTCAGTTTTTTGTTAAACAAGTAGAATGGTGAATATGGTTTTTCATGTTCAAGGCTCTTTCCTAGAGTTGTAACCGTGTTCTGATAGAAGTAGTTGATGTTAAACACAGCGGATTGTGGTATTTGACTTTCAAGTAGAATTATCCATTTATGGGATTGAGGTTGTGTGTGTTGTATCTGATGTTATAAATTGTTGGGTAAGTAGAAGGGAATGTTGCCTTATCGGAACCATTTTCGATTGAATGTCGCTTTTGTGTACTTTGAAACAGTTGTTAAGTGATTCTGTTCGATTGGGAACTTGGGTTATAAGTGTTAATTTTTTGTCCAGTCATTAACGAGTATTGTGGCGGTATCTTATTTTGTCGTGCTAGATATGGTAAATGGAAGTTTAATGTATGTATTGATTTCTTAGGATGGTAAGGGAAGTACATGACTCCCTAATGAATAAAGGATGTTAGACCTTAAAATAGAATAATTTGGTAGAAAGTGAAATTCGAATCCACAAGGTTTTAGGTTAGATATGATGGTAGAAACGTAATTTTCAGTTTCATTTCAAATAAGCACTTTAAAATATACGTGTGCCATCCTACTTATTGAAACTGCTCATTTACCAAAAATAATCAGATAAGCAGAAGGATTTTGTTTTAGTTAAAACTACAAACTGCTTATTTGCTTATTTTCCCAAACACCCTTTAGTGTCCAACCATGTCCTGATAGAAGTGATTAGTGTCAAAGGGCATTGGAAATCAAAATGCTGTTTTTAATGATGAGCTATAATATGAAAAAACATGTACTTATTAGAATGCACTGCATCAATGTTTGGTTATGCTATAAGTTTTATCTATCTGTATCAGTTTTAGACAATCTTGACTCCAACAATATGCTGTTTGGGTCTCTTGATTTCTAATATTGGTTTTATGTCTTCAGCTGTCATATTTCCTGTGGTTCAGAAACAGCACCAGCTTCTGGTAACTTTACTTCTATGCAATGCAGCTGCCATGGAGGTAATATAATGAAACTCTTAGCTTATGTACATGGTCTGTCCCGCATTATTCAAGCCTTTATTTTTTTTAGAACATGTGATAGATAATTTTTTTAGGATCGTTGTCCTCCTAAGTCTTTTTCTTTGTAGAGGTTTCCTGCGAGCATTGGTACATCAATCTTTTTACAGTTATTTGACAAATTTTCAAATACAAAATGTATCCCTTTCCGTTATAAGAGGCAGTAGCCAACCAGTGCTTGGTTTGTCACGATGTGTTCATATGAAAAGTACATAGATGTAGCACAATATGAGCATGAGTCTGAAAACTTCATTTTAAAGTTTCTTTCATTAAATACTATTATATAACCACCCAACATATTTTTGCTGACCATTCCTAATGTACATGGTTTATTCTGTTGCAATCTGCAGGCCCTGCCGATATACTTGGATAAGATTTTCAATCAAGTTGTCGCTATAGTGCTTTCTGTAACCTTTGTCTTGTTCTTTGGAGAGGTAGCTTGGATCTATCAGAAAAAAAATTCTTTGCTTTTATTAGATTTAACATCATGTATATGGATCACTCTTTGTACCCCCATTGTTTCGACAGGTAATTCCACAAGCAGTATGTACCAGATATGGACTTGCTATAGGTGCTAGCTTTATTTGGCTCGTGAAGTTTCTGATGATAGCTTGCTATCCAATTGCTTATCCTATTGGCAAGGTAAGTTTGTACATCTCTATAGTATCGTGTCAGTTGTGTGATATGAAATAAAGACAAACTAAAGCCTTTACACCTAATAAATCCTTGCAATTTGAGCAGATAAGTCATAGTTTTAATTGCTATATTACTTATCTTCTAGTTCATTGTGACTATCTCAGTAGATTTTGGTAATATTTTGTTTAAGAGTTGGCGTATAAGTTCTATAGTTTTCTGATCCAATACAATGATAAAATATTGCAACTTACAATTACGTTATTTTGTGATTCCAGATGCTTGATTGGGTACTAGGACATAATGATGCCCTATTTAGACGAGCTCAGTTAAAAGCCCTTGTTTCGATCCATGGTCAGGAGGTAAGCTCTGTTGTGATTTAAGCATTTAGCATTAGTCTTTTTCTTAACAAACATGGTTATGAAATTCTTAATTGGCATTCATAATCATATGCTGTATGCCTTTACTGCAATTGGTGACATCCTCATTCTATTACAGGCTGGTAAAGGAGGTGAACTCACTCATGACGAGACGACAATTATCAGTGGAGCACTGGATTTGACTGAAAAGGTATTAGGTGACATAAATAGTACACTGCTTGCATTTTGTATGATTGGCTTCGTTTCTTATCAATATTGTCTATAAACGTTTGTTTGTAAAGTTGTGTTTCAAGTACTTCATATTCTTATACCTCCACGTCACCCACATAGACGCAAATACTACTGCCCTTATATTGACAATGGAGGTCGTGAGCTGTGCTCACTTATTAGATTTTCTATTTCAGTCCACATTCTCTAGTAACAATTTTATGGCATATGTTCAAAAGGAATGATCTGTTGCTATATGAGGTCGTTGACGTTGGTTTCACTGTAAAGGTGCATATGCACCTTTCCGCATAGTGTTTGTTTTAAATCAAAAAGATGGTGGGGGTTAATTGTTAAACCAATGTTTATTTTATAATCCTTTTTTTTCCCTCCAATAACGAACATGTGGGGTCGATTTTTAATGCTGTCGGAAAGTCCTGAGGCTATATGGGAATAGTCAGTACGTGGTTTTGAAGTATAAATAAGTTCTCTTCTAGCGACTAGCTCGTCTAAGATAGATAATTTTCTTCAATGTTAATATTAATAATTAACTTAGGTTAGAAGGGTAGTTTTGTATGTTCACTTCTCAGTTAGTAAGTAGTACCACGGTTAGTATTAAAGAGAGACGAGCAGGGTGATAGAAGGTTTTAGAAACAAATGTGTTCAGTTCTTATTTTTTCATTGCAGCAATACATATCTTTATGGAATTCTGTTTTTATCTAAAATTCAATTCGCTTATGATTGCTTAAGTTCTGGAGTGACCTAAAATCAGCTGTACTTTATCTTTTGAGGTGAATATTCTTGCACCGTCAATCCATGCACATGCTTTTGTTTTCCCGTAAACTCTTCTTGTTATGATATATATTATTACTTTGCTGTCAATGGAATTTTTTAAAGTGATTGTCAACGTTTATTCTGATCAGACTGCAGAGGAGGCTATGACACCAATTGAGTCCACTTTTTCCTTGGACGTGAATTCAAAATTGGATTGGTATGTTCGGTACCTGTACATGATTTTTAATCTAGCATTCTCTTTATGAGTTTATGCTAACTTTGACAATATGCTTAGTACCTAATTAGACATTACATTTTTTGTCGCTGCGTATCCAAATCTTTGCTGGTAGTCTGTACTTGAATAACTGAATAGATTTGAGGACTTGTAGGTTCAGGCATGGCGGTCTTGACTAGAGCTATAGGCAGCTTGATACCAAACTTGTCTGTATGACTGCAACTTCTAATATATGATATTGGGCCAGAATGCACTAACTACAATCTACAGTTGATATTGGCAATAGTATGAACTAGTAGCACGTTACTGCAACAAATTTAGGTTTAGTCATTTACTCGTGTGGCCATAGGATGAAATTAAGAACCATTGGAATGATATAATCTAATATTAAGAGTTTATGCGGTCATAGTAGTACTGTAGTAGTATACCTCTTTAAGAGAATAAGGTTAACATGTGGCTATATTGGGAGCCTAAAATCATCATGAAAAGTTAAATTTTCATCGAATATATAATTTGTTACTATTTTGTCTCCCAGAGGTTGTTACTTGACTTGGTTATTGATTTCTTTCTCCTTTTAACTTGTCAGGGAAGCAATGGGAAAGATTCTTGCAAGAGGTCATAGTAGAGTCCCTGTATACTCTGGAAACCCAAGAAATATTATTGGACTTCTATTGGTAGGTTTTCACCAGATGTTATATGTCTCTCTAACAGATCAAATGGGTTAATTTGGAGAAGATTAGCTCAAATGAAAAGTGGTCAAACAGGGTGAGTGGGTCAAGTGGGTCGAAAGTTGCCCAAAAGTGTTTGAATAATGCATAGATTAGTATTGTAACTATATACTTTTGCAATGACAGCTAACATGTTTGTCAACAATCTTTCCGGAGTCTAAACTGGCCCATTTTGATCTGCACTAAAAAGAAACTTAACTGTTTTAACCCGTTACCCAGCATGGCCATATTTGTAGCTTGAGTTTCTTCTTTTTTCTATTTGTCTGTGGAAAAAGATCTTCTAATACTATGCTTGTTGAGCTTTAGGTGAAAAGTCTTCTTACTGTACGAGCAGAAACAGAGACTCCAGTAAGTGCAGTCTCCATTAGGAGAATTCCAAGGTGTGCCTATCTTGTTTTCTTGTTATGCTTCTTTTAAAGTATGTCTCAGTTACATGGATTTTAATAATCTAAAGGCAATTTGAATATTTTCAAGTTTTGTAAATTAGTTGCTATATATTTTTTGGCCAGGGTTCCAGCTGACATGCCTCTATATGACATACTGAACGAGTTCCAAAAGGGAAGTAGTCATATGGCAGCTGTTGTCAAAACTAAAGGGAAAAGCAGAAAACCACCTACACTTGAAGAAGAACCAAATCAAGAAAGAGTCACCTTTCAATATTCTCAATCCACAACTCCAAATAGGTCATCAAAGCAAGGTGATAAGGGAGAAAGTGTGACAATTGATGTGGAAACTGCTGCAAAACTGACCGCGCAAACAAATGGAGTGCCGTATACAGCTGAGGACATTGAAGAAGGTGAAGTGATTGGTATAATCACCTTGGAAGATGTATTTGAGGAACTTCTTCAGGTTCTCTTAATTCTCTTTTTGCCCAAGTCTTCTAAAAACAAATTTCTAGTTAGATCCTTGTTAAATGGTGGCGAAAGTATTATAGTCTAAAGTTGTGAATTAATGCAGGAGGAGATTGTGGATGAGACTGATGAATTTGTTGATGTGCATAAAAGGTACATAAAAGTTTCAGGAATTTGATGCATAATGCTTTGGTATTTATGAAGATAAAACCAACCATTTTTCGGTTTTTTCAGGATACGTGTAGCAGCAGCTGCAGCAGCTTCATCCGTAGCCCGTGCTCCTTCCATTCGAAGATTAACTGCTATTGCTGTAAGATGTTTATCTTTTTTCGCTATAATCAATCTCGTATGCATATTTTATTCTCTTTTGGTCATGACATCATTAAGTTCTGCATGATTTAATTTATGAACCAAATAAGTTACTAAAATACAATCATAGTAATGAGAATTTTTTAAATCGTGAATATAGACAGTTAAAATAATTACATTGTCGATTATGGGTTAATCACTTACTCCCTATATAGGCTTTACCCACTTGACTCGTGTTTATTATTTTAAGGTGATTCATTTGGCCTGCATTTTGATAGTAGTTATGCCTGTTACAATCCATTTTAGTGATAACGGGTCGAATGGATTTTGTGAAGTGGGTTCCTTTCATCTCTACCGTATGTTTATATGTATATTTCTCCCACATGGTGAACAATCAACAATGCAATAAGGAACCATGATCCCCGTACCTCAACCATACCCAACCACCCACCAATAATATCATTCCACCTGATCTCATACCTCACCCATACCTCACCATACTTTTCTAGTGGCAACCATGATTCCATACCTCACCTAATTTTATTTTTTTATTTTTTATATTCATAATTATATTAAACAATTTAATAAAAACATAATATTGCATTAATAATAATAAAAAAAATTACATAATACTTAAAACAAAAGGAAATCACTAATCATCGAGAATACATATCTAAAAATTGGACGGCCATCCATATTTCTTCGCGATCTCACGTTTTTTGGCAATAGTGATCTCTCGCATTGTCAGATCAGTTGGAAGAATGATAGTTGGAAGAAGAAGATGTGAATAAAATGTGATTTGAAAATGGTGATTAAAGTGTATTTTTATAGGGATTTTTTTTTTTGAAAATGCTTCTAACGGCTACTATTCTTGCCGTTGCCAGCGGCTACTTTTCATCACCTCTCCATACCAAATCGGCAGTGATTGCCGTGCACCCTCCAAACCTAGCCATGCCGAAATGGTTGCGCCGGTGTTGCCGCGCGGTATAGGACCAAACCGAGAGCATACCGAAGCCATTGCCAGTGCCCTAAATTCCCTGCATATGATGTATGGCCCACTAGGGAAAAAGGGGTAGGCCAATTTGATTGGTGAATGGGTTCGGGCCGCACATGTCATTTTTGGGTCGAAACATGTTGCTTTGACATGGATACACTGTACTTTCCTTTTATTAATATCATTTGTAATCTAGTTAATGTATTGGTTATGATTACCGGAACGAATTTGAGTAATAATCTAAACTTTTGAATAATGCAATTTAGGAGGTCATATGAATTAAAAACACATTTTGGACTTTAATCGCTAATTTCTTTAGTTTGACCTGTTTGAGATAAACACGAGTCTAGCCATTCATAAGTAAATGACTTGATATTGTAAACCTCTAATGAAAACTGTGGCTACTTTGCATTTACGGACATATTTGTTTTAATCTCATCCTTTTTTACCATCTTGTTAAATACAGCAGAGTGGCCAAAATAAACCAGCACAAACTCCAAGAAAGTCTGGTGACGATGATTCTACTTCAAAGTTGCAGGGGGCTCTTGTTGAGCCTTTGCTTAAAAAGGAGACGTAAAACACATTCTTGATCTCAATTTTGTAAGCTAAGTTTCGTGATAAGTGGTTTCTAGCCAAAGGCGTACGCAGTTCAATTGCCTACCAATCAAAAAATATAAATAAGAAAGGGTTGTGCAATTTATTATAGATGTGCGAGATTCTAAGATCATATGGTACAGTCTTGTGTTAGTTTTTTTGTATGAAGTTGAGGTCATATATTGTAAAGTTAATAATGCCGGAATTGTGTTATTTTTCTGCATGTTTGGCGTTGGTCTACATAAATATGTTGGCTAATTTTGTTAAAGATGGCTGCTTATCAAGAAAACTGATAATACAAATCACCAAAGTATAAATTCCAAACGTACATAAGAAACGTTAACAATTTGTTTATAAAATAACAATCTTATAGCCGAAATAAGTGTTTAACATGTGGTGCAAACATGGCGTATTGGCGTTCCAAGTCCTTGATACATGAAGCTGGATAATCTGTACGTTCTGGATTCCATATGAGATTAAGCGACGGGAGTTTATAATAGCAACGTCTCTGTAGTGTTAGTATTATGATACGATCTTCGACTTTTTTTCGGATACCATCCCATCTATATACGCTATCAAACTCAGCGGCTGATCTCACATAAAAAAAGATCCCATATTCCTTGGTCGTCATCACAACATTATATTCCCAGTTTCTTTCTAATGAAAAATATGTAGGTGGATTTGAATCAATTGGTGGTAAAACGTTAACGGCATATATCAGTATATGTTCAATTGGCATCAAGAGAAATATAATCACAAAGCATATATCAGTACATTATATTGGTTGGTATAAGTAGCCTTGTGGTTGTTTCGTTTGTAAGTTATTATTTAGCTTCTTGCTACTTTATATATATAAAATCTTCTCATCGTTCAAAAAATAATGTACTCATGTATAGAAACTTACCTTGACTCGCACGGCTCTGGCTATATTTTGATCTCTCGTGGATGCATGCGCTACTTTGACACCCTTGTAACTTTTTTTCTTTTCTTACGTATAATTAATTTGTTGTTGTTGGCGTCTTGTGATCTGTATATATAGGTGAATTCTATCATAATCCTATCCTAATCCTAACCCAGATCTAATTATAGTTTCTGATTTGTCCAAATAAACCCTTTTAAATATTCATATTAGTTACACCATTAGTCCCTCTGGTTTTGCCAGATTTTGTGAATTGTCCAAAATCACGAAAATTCATCTAGCTAGTTCGAAATATCCAAAAAATTATGCGAATGGTCTAAAAAATACGTGAATGGTCCACATTTGCTAACGTCGTTAGGATTCCTCGTTATCTTCGATTCATACCAAGCCACGAGGTATGTTTGTCTTTTCATTTGTTATGTCATTTCATTGTATTTGTTTAATGTTTTACTTTTGTCCTTTTATGTATTATTTAATTCTTTTCTTTTTTGTCATTGTTCTAATTTACTTCTTTTATCATAGCTCTTGGGTCTCACCACCACCACCACTAGGGGTGTTCAAAAAAACCGTGAAACCGACAAACCGAGCCGACCGCTTAATCCGAAACCGAAAAAAACCCGAAACCGAAGAAACTGAAACCGATAAAAACCGAAACCGAAAAAACCCGCTTATTACGGATCGGTTTCGGTTTTTATATTTAGATATCCATGGTTAACCGAACCGAACCGTATATAATATACATGAAGGTTTTTAACTAAATATTTAAATAATAGTACAAGTATCGATTATATTATTACACTTAGGGGTGGAAACGAGCCGAGCCGAGCTCGAGCTCGTTAAGGCTCGAGCTCGGCTCGTTAAGGCTCGAGCTCGGCTGGTTTATATATATAAAGCTCGAGCTCGGGCTCGAGCTCGTTCGAGCCTTATTTTTGAGCTCGAGCTCGGCTCGTGAAAATTTTCAAGCTCGAGCTCGGCTCGGCTCAACTAATTTTATGATGTTTTGAGCTCGGCTCGTTAATTACATAAAGCTCGAGCTCGTTTACTACTTTTAAGCTCGTTTATACGTATATCGATATATACACGTATATAATTCTAGGGCTCGAGCTCGATTATTAAATGAGCCCAAAATTAGGCTCGAGCTCGTTTAAGCTCGGCTCGTTCGAGCTTTTTACCGATCCGATCCCGGGCTTTTCACGAGCGGCTCGGCTCGTTTACACCCCTAATTACACTACTCTTATTGTATAACGTCTTTTTTGCTCCTAATGTACGCGTTTACTAAACATCTATGTGAATGTCGAACAAATATTTTTTTGTTAATGTGTCATATATGCTTATTTGAACGTAATTATTGTGACCGAATAATTTTAAAATAACTTTAGTCTATTCAATATTATTTAATACACTAAAATTGCGTTTTACTATTTAGATCATGTTATTGTTCATATGGTTAAACTTGTTTAAACGTATAAAATGGTTAACCGTGAACCAAACCGCGGATAACCGCTCATTTCGGATAACTGCATGTCCGATTACCCGCCTAACACGGTTCGGTTTCGGGTAGTAAAATGAATTACCCGCCCCGTTATGGATAGTTAAAATATCCCAACTAACCGAACCGAACCGCCCCATGAACACCCCTAACCACCACCAATCATACAACTTTTCTTCTTCACTCACTCTGAGGTCAATCACCACCCCACCAACTTCTCAAAAACAAATATAATGATTGAATTTTAACAAATTATAAAATATTGAAAACCCATTTATTATAGATATATATATATATATATATATATATATATATATATATATATATATATATATATATATATATATATATATATAATAATATAAACATGCGATTTCCTTCATTTATTATAGATCCGAAAATTTAAACATACAAACTCTTTCATTGACAATCATATTTATCAAGTAATATAAACAGGAGCTTCCAGTTTAAAAGGCATCAACCCACAAACAAACCCACACTTATCACCATATTCGACCCCAAATCCGCCATCATATCTACAAACACTTTCATAATCCCACACTCAACATCCCACACTTTATTCTCCTTAACTGAA
Organism: Chrysanthemum lavandulifolium; assembly: GCA_022545495.1. Classification (NCBI taxonomy): domain Eukaryota; kingdom Viridiplantae; phylum Streptophyta; class Magnoliopsida; order Asterales; family Asteraceae; genus Chrysanthemum; species Chrysanthemum lavandulifolium. The sequence continues at coordinate 39,089,779 of CM040238.1, read as the reverse complement.
CACAACGAATACAAAGTAGTACACGCATCTTTTTTTAGCGCGTATACTCCTATTCTCCAACAAACTCACCAAAAGTGGAACCGCCCCAGCACGTCCGATTTTGTATTTATTTTCATCAAGGTTAGCCAATCTCACAATGAACAGGCGGCATTTTATTTCGCAGTTGAACTACCTATTTTTAATGCATAAAGTATAGCATCAAAATATGCGGAATTTGTATTAATAAATTAATATGCGGGATTAAATTAACTCTAAATCCTAGCCACCGATCCATGCAAGTATTGCAATCAAAATCTAACTACATAAACGGTTAGAACGTGCATACATTTGATTTGCTCGGCATGATCATTCTTCAAGAATACTCGTACAAGGAAGCTGTAGGTATCCATCGGTACTGGTCACGTTTGGAGACTGCTAGATGGTTCAGTTCAACACACGGGTGATCCCGGATCACCACCACACCACAATCGGCTAAAGGTTTGGAAACCCTTAGTCACAATCCACTTAAGATCGACAATGGTTGTGTGTGTGAATTATTAGGATCTCTAGAATTGCCTTTGTATTGATAGGATGGAAAAGAACATTCTAGAAGCCTTTTACTTGCCTACCATGTAACCAAGCTTGACAAGAAGTCAAACTCTTCCCCTCAGGGGAGTTCGGCCGATCCTACTACCACAAACCCTTTGTGTTTGTGGTTTTTCCTTTTATCTCCTTTTTGTGTTTACATTTTTAATTATTAATTAAATTAACTTCGTTATTTTAATTATATCGACCCTTTAATATTTATTAACTCCAACAAACATTTTCTTTTATTTGTGATGCACCGGCGTGATCCTTTAGTGTCTTAATTACTGGATGTGATTTCTCATATATATAATTAAATATGTAATTACACATGCATTGTATCTGCACATAATTCCTTCAAATGTATCATGAGTCGTGTTGATTCAGGTAGCGAAAAAGTTAAATATTGTCCTTACTTGACCGGTATCCTAAGTTCCCAATTATCACCCTAATCCACTATATCCGATAATTTTGCTTAGTGTACTCGTCGCCTTTAGGTGGAATTCAGGTTAGTAAACATGATATTTGGTTATTAGTTTTTTCATTGTCTAAGGTGGTGTTTGAATGCAACTTAATTGACTTAATATGAAAAAACTTAATTTATTAAGTCATATAAAAAGTTGTTTGTGAACCACTTAATAAAAAAAATGACTTAAAATAATAAGTGATAAAAGTGAGGGTCTCCACATTAAGTCATCTGTTAATTAACACGACTTAATAAAAAAATTAAACAAACAACCCCTAAATCAACTCAAACCGTGATCACCTTTGATCGTAATGATCATAGTCTTTTTGAAATCATAGATAAAAAGGTTGACTAAATTAATTAAATGCTTTAGTTAAACAATTGTTAAATTTAAAAGGTTTACACTTTACACTAATGGTATAAAAGGAAGTGACTTAAAAGAATAAAACTTAAAATAATTAAAAACCATTCACCGCCATATCCAACGGCTACACCATTCACCGCCAAATTTCACAAACCCTAATATTCACAAACAAATAAATACAAACCCATAAACCCAATTCTCTGAATTCAATCACACAATCTCTCTCTTAATCAATCATCTGCTGATCTCGATCTCATCTTCACGCTCTTCGAATCGTCTTTTGTTTCATTGATTTCTGTTATCTGCTTGTGAAACTAATCTTTTTTTTTTTGTGCAGGATTTGATTAAATTTTGTATCTTTCTTTATTGTTATATATAAATCTTTATTGGGTTTTGTTTCTTTGATTTTTGATATTAATATCATGGATGCAGGATCTGTTTCTGCTGCTAAATCAAGAAAAGCGCTTAAGGAACGATACCTTCGTCGCAAGAATTCCCGCGAAAACGTGAGTTATTTTTTGTTCTTTTTGTTGTTGTTGTTGCTGATTTAAAGGGGGTTTTCTTGTTACTGATTTGGGTTTTTATGTTTGTTCGTGTAGTTGGATAGGTTTATACCGAATAGATCTGCTATGGATTTGAATACGCACTACATGTTGACAAAAGCGAAGAAAGGTAAGGAGAATCCAGTTGACTGCTCGCCGGCAAGTGTAGCGTACAGGAAGCGTTTGGCGGAAGCTTGCAACATGAACAGAACCAGGATTCTTGCTTTCAGGAACAAGCCTCCGACGCCAATTGAACCAATTCCAAGCGACTTGTTTTCGTCTGTTCCACAGTCAAAACCTGTCAAAGAGCGTAGATGCATTCCTGAGGTAGTAACCTCTCTTTTAGAGACATTTGCTGTTAGAATTATATTTGTGTGATTTGTGTTTTAATACTGAAATGCGGTTTTTGTGTTTGGTTTGTGTAATAGATTTGCGAAAGGGTATTGGATGCACCTGAAATTGTTGATGATATCTATCTCAACAATTTGGATTGGGGAAGCAGCAATTTTCTCGCGATTGCTCTTGCCAATACGGTGTATCTATGGGATGCTACCCATGGAAGTATCTCAGAACTCGTGACAGTTGATGATGAAAGTGGTCCTGTTACAAGTGTCAAATGGGCACCCGATGGTCGGCACATCTCAGTTGCTTTAAACAGTTCTGATGTTCAGTATTGGGATTCAAGGGCTAACAGATTGGTAATCATCTGATCTTATTATATTTTGTGAATTTGATATATTATGTTTTGATGAATCTTTACTTATAACGTTTTGGTTTGATTGAAACAGTTAAGGACATTGAGAGGTGCACATCAACTTCGAGTTGGTGCAATGGATTGGAACAACCTCATTCTGACAACCGGGGGAATGGATGGACAGATTGTAAACAATGACGTTAGAGTAAGGGAACATATTGTTGAGACCTACAGTGGTCACCACCAAGAAGTTTGCGGGTTGAAATGGTCAGGTTCTGGTCAGCAATTAGCTAGTGGTGGAAACGACAATCTTCTTCACATTTGGGATAGCAGAGCCATGGCATCAGTGAATGCAACAACTCAATATCTTCACAGGATGGAAGAGCACACTGCAGCTGTTAAGGCGCTTGCTTGGTGTCCGTCTCAGGCTAATCTTCTTGCTTCAGGTGGTGGTGGTGGAGATAAGCGTATCATATTTTGGAACGCACACACAGGTGCTTGTTTGAACTCAGTTGACACAGGGTCACAGGTGTGTTCACTGTTATGGAACAAGAACGAGCGTGAGCTGCTGAGCTCACATGGATTTTCACAGAACCAGCTGATTCTATGGAAGTACCCTTCGATGGTTAAGATGGCGGAGCTTACAGGTCATACATCCAGAGTTCTTTACATGACACAGAGCCCCGATGGATGTACAGTTGCATCTGCAGCAGGAGATGAGACATTGAGATTTTGGAACGTTTTTGGGAACCCAGAAGTTGCTGCTAAAGCTGCCACAAAAGCCGCCCCCGAGCCCTTTTCCCACGTGAGCCGTATTCGTTAATTCATGCTTTTTTCTGCTGAAAAAACTCATTGTAAACAGTACTATTCGTTACACTAATGGAGAAATTGCTTGTTGATCCCTTATGAGATTTTGGTTGTTGGTTGGTGATCAAATAAAAATCGAAATTTTATAATTTTGTATGAAGTAAATGACCTTATAAAAAAGCTTAAACAAACACCCCCTTTGAAAACAATGGTTAGTTATCCATTCTGTTATTATTTTAGCCATCGATTGTGTATTGATTTGTTTTAACTAGCATTTCTCGTGAGCTAGATTGGTTTTGTTGACTTTTTGGGATATGGTGTTTGGCCTTTTTTAAGTGGAATTATGCATTTTGGGATTGAGATTTTATTTGTGTTGGATTTGATGTGATTGTTATTTTTGGTATGGCGAAATGAATGCTACTTATAGGACATTTTTACGGATTCTGTTTAAATGGCAAGTCGGGATAGAAGTGTAATTTCGTTAGGACGAAAATGTCTTGGATTATTTTGATCCTGTCATAATGAGTATTGTGGCAGCATCTTGTTCTGTTGGGCTACATATGAGTATAATGTTTGTATTGATTTCTTAGGAAGTGAAACACATGATTCTTTATGAATAAAGGATGATGTCTCAAATAAATATAGTGGTGAAGATAAGCAGAAGGATTTTGTTGTATCCAAACACTCCAAACTGCTTATTTGCTTAATTTCCCAAACACCCTTTTAGTATCCAACCATGTCCTGATAGAAGGGATTAGTGTCGAAGGGCATTGGAAATCAAAATGCTGTTATTCGTGATGAGCCATAATATGAAAAAACATTTACTTATTAGAATGCACTGCATCAATGTTTTGGTTATGCTATAAGTTTTATCTATCTGTATCAGTTTTAGACAATCTTGACTCCAACAATATGCTGTTTGGGTCTCCTGATTTCTAATATTGGTTTTATGTCTCCAGCTGTCATATTTCCAGTGGTTCAGAAACAGCACCAGCTTCTGGTAACTTTACTTCTATGCAATGCAGCTGCCATGGAGGTAATATAACGAAACTCCTAGCTTATGTACATGGTCTGTCCTGCATTATTCAAGCCTTTATTTTCTTTCAGAACATGTGATGATAGTTTTTTAGGAACGTTCTCCTCCTAAGGGTCTATTTTTGTAGAGGTTTCCTGTGAGCTCATTGGTACATCAATCTTTTACAGTTATTTGACAAAATTTCACATACAAAGTTATAAACAATAAATTGAAAGTTATATCCCTTTCCGTTATAAGAGTTAGTAGCTAACCAGTGCTTGGTTTGTCACAATACGTTCATATGAAAAGTACATAGATGTGGCATGGTAAAACTGAAAACTTTCTTGTAAAGTTTCTTTCATTAATCAACCAATATATTTTTGCTAACGATTCCTAATGTACGTGGTTTATTCTGTTGCAATCTGCAGGCCCTGCCAATATACTTGGATAAGATTTTCAATCAAGTTGTCGCTATAGTGCTTTCTGTAACCTTTGTCTTGTTCTTTGGAGAGGTAGCTTGGATCTATCAGAAAACAAAAAAAAATCTTTGCTTTTATTAGATTTAACATCATGTATATGGATCACTCTTTGTACCCCCATTGTTTCGACAGGTAATTCCACAAGCAGTATGTACCAGATATGGACTCGCTATAGGTGCTAGCTTTATTTGGCTCGTGAAGTTTCTGATGATAGCTTGCTATCCAATTGCTTATCCTATTGGCAAGGTAAGTTTGTACATCTCTATAGTATCGTGTCAGTTGTGTGATATGAAATAAAGACAAACTAAAGCCTTTACACCTAATATATCCTTGTAATTAGAGCAGATAAGTCATAGTTTTGATTGCTAAATTACTTTTCTTCTAGTTCATTGTGATTATCTCAGTAAATTTAGTAGTATTTTGTTTATGTGTAGGCGTGTAAGTTGTTTTCTGATCCAATACGTTGATAAAGTATTGCAGCTTACAATTACGTTATTTTGTGATTCCAGATGCTTGATTGGGTACTAGGACATAATGATGCCCTATTTAGACGAGCTCAGTTAAAAGCCCTTGTTTCGATCCATGATCAGGAGGTAAGCTCTGTTGTGATTTAAGCATTTAGCATTAGTTTTTTCCTTAACAAACATGGTTATGAAATTCTTAATTGGCATTCATATGCTGTATGCCTTTACTGCAATTGGTGACATCCTCCTTCTATTACAGGCGGTAAAGGAGGTGAACTCACTCATGACGAGGCGACAATTATCAGTGGAGCACTAGATTTAACTGAAAAGGTATTAGGTGACATAAATAGTACACTGCTTGCATTTTGTATGATTGGCTTTGTTTCTTATCAATATTGTCTATAGACATTAGTTTGTAAAGTTGTGTTTGAAGTACTTCATATTCTTATACCTCCACGTCACCCACATAGACGCAAATACTACTGCCCTTATATTGACAATGGAGGTCGTGAGCTGTGCTCACTTCTTAGATTTTCTATTTCAGCCCACATTCTCTAGTAACACTTATATGTCATATGTTCAAAAGGAATGATCTGTTGCTATATGAGGTCTTTGACGTTGGTTTCACTGTAAACTTGTAAAGGTGCATATGCACCTTTCCGCATAGTGTTTGTTTTGAATCAAAATATGGTGGGGGTTCCCTTTCTTTCTTTTTTTTTTTTTTGGTTGCAATAATTAACATGTGGGGTTGATTTGTAATGCTCTCGGAAAGTCCTGAGGCTATGTGGGAATAATCAGTACTTGATTTTGATGTATAACTAAGTTCTCTTCTAGCGACTAGCTCGTCTAAGATAGATAATTTTTCTTCAATGTTAATATTAATAATTAACTTAGGTTAGAAGGGTAGTTTTGTATTTTCACTTCTCAGTTAGTAAGTAGTACCATGGTTAGTATTAAAGAGAGACGAGCAGGGTGATAGAAGGTATTAGAAACAAATGTGTTCAGTTCTTATTTTTTCATTGCAGCAATACATATCTTTATGGAATTCTGTTTTTATCTAAAATTCCATTCGCTTCTGATTGCTTAAGTTCTGGAGTGACCTAAAATCAGCTGTACTTTATCTTTTGAGGTGAATATTCTTGCATTGTCAATCCACGCACATGCTTTTGTTTTCCCGTAAACTCTTCTTATGATATATATTATTACTTTGCTGTCAATGGAATTTCTTAAAGTGATTGTCAATGTTTATTCTGATCAGACTGCAGAGGAGGCTATGACACCAATCGAGTCCACTTTTTCCTTGGGCGTGAATTCAAAATTGGATTGGTATGTTCAGTACCTATACATGATTTTTAATCTAGCATTCTGTTTATGAGTTTATGTTAACTTTGACAATATGCTTAGCACCTAACTAGACTACTAGAGATTACATTTTTTTGTCGATGCCTTTCCAAATCCTTGCTGGTAGTCTATACTTGAATAACTGAATATATTTAAGGACTTGTAGCTCAGGCATGGCGGTCTTGACTAGAGCTAATAAGCAGCTTGATCCCAAACTTATCAATGTATGACTGCAACTTCTATATATGATATTATACCAAAAATGCACTAACTACAATTGATATTGGCAATAGTATGAAGGGTTATTAACACAAAAAGGCATTATACTTGTCACTTTTTATCATTGTATGTTGTGTACTTTTTTGTTCTCATCTTGACACCAACCTTTTGAATTCGTGCTATTGTGTGTACTTTGCGACTATTTCAGCCATGAAAATGACCATTTTACCCTTCAAAATTTGAAAAAAGTAAGGGTAAAATGGTCACAAAGTACACACAATAGCACAATTTTAAAAGGTTGGTGTCAAGTTGAGAAAAAAAGTACGCAACATACAATGACAAAAAGTGGCAAGTATAATGCCTTATGCTAATAACCTAGTATGAACTAGTAACACATTACTGCAGAATCATGTGACCATAGTGAAATTAAGAACCAATGGAATGATATAATCTAATACCAACAGTTTTTCAGTCGTAGTACTGTAGTAGTATGCCTCTTTAAAATGGTTCCCAACAAACCAAAGTCAACACTAAGAGAATAAGGTTAACACGTGGCTATATTGGAGCCTAAAATCATCATGAGAAGTTAAATATTCATCGAATATATAATTTGTTACTATTTTTTCTCCCAGTTTATATTACTTGACTGGGTTATTGATTTCCTTCTCCTTTTAACTTGTCAGGGAAGCAATGGGAAAGATTCTTGCAAGAGGTCATAGTAGAGTCCCTGTATACTCTGGAAACCCAAGAAATATTATTGGACTTCTATTGGTAGGTTTTCAACAGATGTTATAATTCTCTCTAACTGATCGATTGGGTTAATTTGGAGAAGATTAGCTAAAATGAAAAGTGATCAAACAGGTTGAGTGGGTCAAGTGGGTCGAAAGTTGCCCAAAAGTGTTTGAACAATGCATAGATTAATATTGTAGTTATATACTTTTGCAATGACAGTAACATGTTTGTCAACAATCTTTTCGGAGTCCAACCTGACCCATTTTGATCTGCACTGAAAAGAAACTTAACTGTAATAACCCGTTACCCAGCATGGCCATATTTGTAGTTCTAGTTTCTTCTTTTTGCTATTTGTCTTGTGGAAAAAGATCTTCTAATACTATCCTTCTTGAGCTTTAGGTGAAAAGTCTTCTTACTGTACGAGCAGAAACAGAGACTCCAGTAAGTGCAGTCTCCATTAGGAGAATTCCAAGGTGTGCCTATCTCGTTTCTTGTTATGCTTCTTTTCAAGCATGTCTCAGTTGGATTTTAATAATCTAAAGGCAATTTGAATATTTTCAAGTTTTGTAAATTAGTTACTATATACTTTTTGGCCAGGGTTCCAGCTGACATGCCTCTATATGACATACTGAACGAGTTCCAAAAGGGAAGTAGTCATATGGCAGCTGTAGTTAAAACTAAAGGGAAAAGCAGAAAACCTCCTACACTTGAAGAAGAACCAAATCAAGAAACAGTCACCTTTCAATATTCTCAATCCGCAACTCCAAATAGGTCATCAAAGCAAGGTGATAAGGGAGAAAGTGTGACAATTGATGTGGAAACTGCTGCAAAACTGACCGCGCAAACAAATGGAGTGCCGTATACAGCCGAGGACATTGAAGAAGGTGAAGTGATTGGTATAATCACCTTGGAAGATGTATTTGAGGAACTTCTTCAGGTTCTCTTAATTGTCTCTTTGCCCAAGTCTTCTAAAAACAAATTTCTAGCTAGACCCTTGTTAAATGTTGGCGAAAGTATGAAAGTCTAAAGTTGTGAATTAATGCAGGAGGAGATTGTGGATGAGACTGATGAATTTGTTGATGTGCATAAAAGGTACATAAATTTTCTAGAATTTTGGTGCATGTTGCTTTGGTTTTCTCAGGATACGTGTAGCAGCAGCTGCAGCAGCTTCATCCGTAGCCCGTGCTCCCTCCATTCGGAGATTAACTGCTATTGCTGTAAGAAGTTTATCTTTTTCGTTATAATCTCGTATGCATATTTTATTCTCTTTTGGTCATGACATCATTAAGTTCTGCATGATTTAATTTATGAACCAAATAAGTTACTAAAATACAATCATAGTAATGGAATTTCTTAAATCGTGAATATAGACAGTTAAAATAATTACATTGTCGATTATGGGTTACCGCCTATATAGGCTTTACCCACTTGACTAGTGTTTATTAATTTAAGGTGATTCATTTGGCCTGCATTTTGATAGTAATGCCTGTTACAATCCATTTTAGTGATAACGGGTCGAATGGATTTTGTGAAGTGGGTTCCTTTCATCTCTATCATATGTTTATATGTATATTTTCTCCTACATGGTGAACAATCAACAATGCAATAATTCCCTGCATATGATGTATGGCCCACTAGGGAAAAAGGGTTGGGCCAATCTGATTGGTGAATGGTTCGGGCCCTCATTTTTGGGTCGAAACATGTTGCTTTGACATGCACACACTGTACTATCCTCCTATTAATACCATTTGTAATCTAGTTAATGCATTGGTTATGATTACCAGAACGAATTTCAATAATAATCTAAATTTTTGAATAATGCAATTCAGGGGGTCATATGAATTAAAAACACATTTTGGACTTTAATCGCTAATTTCTATAATTTGACCTGTTTGAGATAAACACGAGTCTAGCCATTCATAAGTAAACGACTTGATATTGTAAACCTCTAATGAAAACCGAGGCTACTTTGCATATACGGACATTTTTGTTTTAATCTCATCCTTTTTCACCATCTTGTTAAATACAGCAGTGGCCAAAATAAGCCAGCACAAACTCCAAGAAAGCCTGGTGACGATGATTCTACTTCAAAGTTGCAGGGGGCTCTTGCTGAGCCTTTGCTTAAAAAAGAGACGTAAAACACATTCTTGATCTCAATTTTGTAAGCTGAAGTTTCGTGATAAGTGGTTTCTAGCCAAAGGCGTACGCAGTTCAATTGCCTGCCAATCAAAAAATATAAATAAGAAAGGGTTGTGCAATTTATTATAGATGTGCGAGATTCTAAGATCATATGGTACAGTCTTGTGTTAGTTTTTTTGTATGAAGTTGAGGTCATATATTGTAAAGTTAAGAATGCCGGAATTGTGTAATTTTTCTGCATGTTTGGCGTTGGTCTACATAAATATGTTGGCATATTTTGTTAAAGATGGTTATTAGTGAGTATTTCCTCAATCGCGATTAAGTGATCGCATGGTCTCTTTGTTGGTGTTTCATTTTGAATCAATCTAAGCTTTTCTATGAAAAACAATAAGTAATAACAAGAAAGCAAAATACAACATTTGCATTCTTTTTTTATACTTTATATGCAGACTAGCTTTAAAAAGGTTACTACAAAATAAAAACAATAGTACTAGATATCAAGAAAACTGATAATACAAATCACCAAAGTATAAATTCCAAACGTACATAAGAAACGGAAACAATTTGTTTATAAAATAACAATCTTATTGCCGAAACTCTAAGGAGGCGTTTGGTTCACAGAATATTTTTGAAGGAATTGTAATCTTTGGAAAGAATTGTAATTTGATGCAATTATAATTTAAAAATTGGAATGTGTTGTAATTGTAATGTGTTGTGGTGTAATTGATGAAATCATCGATGTGTTTTGGTTATTCATGACGTAATGTAATTCAATTTTTTATAAAACTTAAAAAGTTAATATAATAATAATAATAATAATAATAATAATGATAAATAGTAATAACAAGCAGATTTGCCCGCGCGTTGCTGCGGGTGTGTTTTGTTACCAAGTCTTTCATATGATGGTGTAATTCATTAACTTATGCGTAATAAGTTACAATAACTACAGTAGATAAAAGAGGCCAACGAAAAAAATTATACATGCATAATGAATGTGCATTAAGAGTAACCATATTCTATAAGAACATATAATTATGCTACATGTAACTTCCTTGAGCAATGGAAAGAGTAAATGGGTTCATCCGAAATGAAGTCAGCGTTTGAGCAATTTAATAAGTTAGCAGACTTGCATTTCTTCAACAAAAAATGACAACCTATAAATTGCACATAAGGTGACCATTTTATGGAAAGCCCATAAATTCCGCACTTTGTTGTTGTGTGATCTGCAAAACTTATATTCATGTTGTACATTTATGATACAGTAACAACTTATTTACAATGCAAAGCCACCAAAAGCTTTATATAATTTTTGGGAACCACAACAGAAGGACTTCGATAACTGACGGTGCAAACTTTGAATACACTTTCAAGCCCAAATCGACATTACTGTTTTATTTACTTCGGAACTTGAATATAACCTAATCACATACAATGTCAGCTTACAATGGCACCTTATAATTTGTTGTATCCCAGTTAGTGTTGACTGAAGGACAGATCGCAAACCCATAAGTTAGATACATCAAAGTTAATATTGTACGGTCTAGCAAAACAATACATACAATTTTTTTGGTGTGTAACTTTATATCTCTAGTGACACATTTACATATGGCGTATACGCTGGTGGTCGATCAATTTAAAATTTTTTCTCTCTACCGAAACCCGCAAAGTTAGTTGCATCTTGCTCTTAGGGATATGATAAGCAATTACTTTGTAGCTATCTAGGGATTGATCTGAATGCGGTTCTTTTGCCTATCAGACCGTGGTTATGGCAACGCTCCCTAAATCAAGGCAGTCACGCTTCCATTCTTGGATTGTGTAACACCTGTTGCAATGAAAGATGTTACTAACAGTATGCAAAGAAAGATTGTTATCTTTCATGACAATGCAAAATCTAAGACACAAACTTGAACTTACATGTTTGTCTGCATCTTTTTCCTTCAATGTGTGTCTGGTCTTAGTACCAGGTTGCATGATTAAAAAAAAACCCCATGGTTGCTTCAAAGTAGAATGTTCCCACAAAATTACCCCAAACATGTAAACACCCGACTTCTCATTTGAAGATTCAGCACGAAGAACTTCCGGTGCCATCCACAAAGGTTGTTTACCCCACCAGCTCAAAAATGTATATTTCTTATTAGACTTGCACTCAAAAAGTAGTCTGCTACACATAATACGTGACGAAAACATAACTTATTTGTTTAACGCATAATACCAAACTCAAGCTACAAAACTCATTTCCAAAGCCACATTACTTATTGTTCCCACCTAGCCTTCTGTAACCTCTGCAAGACCCCCAAAAAAACAAATAATGCCTTTGAAACTTTCAAATAATCTTAGTTCCATTAGAACGAATAAACTACAACAAAAAATCAGCATAGAACTTACTGAAACTGCAAAAGGCTAAAAAATTCAGTTTTAAAGGCTCATCAACTTGAGCTTATAACTTATTTGAGTTCATAAGCTCAATTCGCTAAGGTCATAAGCCAGTAAAAGAAGTTATTGGCTTTTTGAGATTTCCATACCGCATTATCAATATTCAACTACCCCTTCTGGCACCTATGTACTTGCCCACTACCCATAATCTTTATCAGGTCTCTATTTGTCAATGATTGTAAAAGGATTTAATTAATCAATTACAGCATTCGGAAAGACGATAACATATATAACAAATGAATGAATAAATGAATGTTACCTTTTCGGAGTATTGGCAAGGAATCAAATGTAGGCGTTCTATCTTGTCTAAAACTGCAATAAGATCTTCACTCTTCGTTCTGTACAACTACTCCTGTAAAATTGTATACTTGAACTCATTACACACCACTATACATTATATACGTAAAAAATCTCGATTTTCACCTTCTTTCCAAAAGACCATATCTTTTGGAACCTTCAATGAATGGTTCCTAGTGGAAGACACTTTATATACGTCACTCTTTCTTGCCATAGCTCTCCTCTGCTGCTTGTAAGCTATTAAGCATACACTGGAAAACACAACACAAATGTCCTGAAGCATTGCCGTTTCAGCTTAAATTCTTGTTGTTAGCTGTCGTTTCAGCTTAAATTGTTTCTTCAATTGTTTACTTGGAATATAAATTATAAGTATATCTGTTGTTACTTGCCCAAGCATTGCCGTTTCAGCTTAAATTCTTCCAACTCCTCAATCCAGAACGCCTAACCTGTCAATCATAGTGTGTCAAATGATAAACCATGTAACCCATATTGTATTGCATAGAAAAGCGCATGAAAATTTTATTTTCAACGGCTCAAGACCAATTAAATAAGAATTTCTTCTATAAAGTTAGTGGCGCTGATTATATAAAGAGCCTTGCACTGATCAGGTCCATCTAGCTCTATGAATATCGGCATGTAGAAAGAGCTTTCACTTAGGGTTTAACTCTATAACCATATTTATTGGTTGTTTTAAGTTTATCGAAACCCAATACCTATGCCATTAATGTTAGGCGACTTCACAAATAAGTAGGTAAAAAATGTATGATACTATGTCCCAATTGAATCGAAACAAAATGGTTGGAAACTAAAAACTTACATACTAATTCTTTATCTCAGATAAGCACGTTGAAATAACTATGTCTCAGCTTGCTTATTGAAAACTGACTATATTGTCGCAAATAGGCAAGAAAAAGCAGTTTGGATGGTCATGATACATAATCTCAAAATTGCTTATCTTCTTAAAATAAGCAATATAAAAAATAGTTACACATTAGCAGCCCAAAAAGAAGCCGACCATAAAAAGAAAGGATGGACAAAGAGTGAAACACCGTCGTTTCATTTTCCTATTGATATAGTATAGCAAATAAGTATCTAATATTTTTGACAACCGGTGATGTCTATAACGACAAACTTCTGCATTTTCTCAGCAAACAAAATCAGCCTGTGAAACGGCTCAGAAAACTGTTATAGCTATTATGAAACTGATTATTTTGAACCCTAACCTATCTTTTTGTAAAACATAGTTTAGGGGTTAAACCACTAAAATAAAGAAATTTTAGTCCTTTTATCATTATTATCAAAAGATAAATAGCCAAACTCACTTGTAAAGTTGGCGTCTGACTTTGCCACGTCTTCTCAACCGCCTTCATCTTGGTTTCGTATTCTAATCACCACTCTTTAAATTTTCATGTCCTCTTTGACTCGGTGATAATTCCGTCTTTGTTACTTGTTTCTGCAGCTCTTCAACATCTGGTGATATAATTTGTATATTTTTGTGTGAAAAAACCTACACACAAAAAAAGAAAATCGAATATTAATACGGGTAACCACATTTTCATTTGTTTATATTGATTGAAACTCCCAAAAATAGCATGTGCGTACCTTCAAAGCTGAACTTTTACTGCCAAATATAAAACTGCTAAAAAGAGGATGAGACCTTGGCCTACTTGTAACAGTGAATGGTGTTTTAATGACATGTTTTTTCACCACGGCGCTGATGTTTAGAGGGGTGCATCCTGCATATCAATTGCAATTGATTTGATAACATAAAATGGTTGATATTAAAGGGTGTTTGGTGTCGATTATTTCAAAGTTCTTATCTGGTTTGCTTTTTTTCATGAGAAGATCCAACATGTTCATTTTTAAGAAACTGCATCCCTCTCATACTTACCAAACCAAATCGACAGTCCAATCGATTCTTCCACCTGTATCCATAATTCAAAACCTCTAATAAAAAACTAATCACAATGGCATCTAGCTATATAACCCAAATATAAAATGAAGGCACGAATTCTACCTTTGTTGCATTTTTCTTACAAAATAAGCTTATTCATTAATTATTTCTTAGATTGATTACTTTAAAACATCTTATAAGTGCTTATTTTAAACATTAAAAAGATACGCTTTACAACTAAAAACTGAAAATTCAAACAAACTGATATGTTCCCCTATATCTACTGAACTTCACACCCATGAGATACCTTCATCTCAGTAACCACAGTCCACAAAGGTCAAACACCATCTCCGCCGCTTCACACACCATCACTTCAACAAAACCCTAACCCACTAATTGAAAAACAATAATCACAAACTAATTTATAACAACTCATACCTCTAATCTCGGATGCAGATACTAATCTTTTGTTCCTGATGAAAACCCACTTGTTGTTCATAATAAAGAGGCGAATCATAAACGAAAATCATCAAGCAATAACCAATCCGATGACTTTAAATTGAAGTAATTCATACCTTGAAAATGATTTTAGGGATTAGGAGTTTTATATTTGCCGATTTCTATGGAAGAATATGGGGTGCGTGTGTTTTTATGATAAAAGGCGGTTGTGGAAGATGCTGGAAGTACATGTGTCAAGTGAGGAGTGTGTTAGTATAGTTAAGTTATATACATCTTGCATACGTAATGTATGAATACGTGAACAGTAAACCGGGCAACACAATCTAGCCAATCCTAATGCGCCACAACCTTTTTTTCTTGTAATAAACCAATCAAAATTTGACAACATGCCATGTATAAACCCATTTTCTATACGCCCACAAAACGGCTATTAGTAAATATATATAATAATAATAATAAAATAATAATAATATTAAAATAAATAATAATAATAATAATAATAATAAAATAGTAATAAAAAAATATTAATAATAAAATATAATAAGAATAATAATAATAATAATAATAATAATAATAATAATAATAAAATAATAAAAGTATAATATTAAAATAATAATAAAATAAAAATAATATGATAAAATAATAATAATAATAATAAAATAATAATAATAATAATTAATAATAATATAATAAATAGTAATAATAATAAAAATAATAATAATTAATAATAATAATATTATAAATAAATAATAAAATAATAATAAATAAATAATAATACATTATTATTATTATTATTATTATTATTATTATTATTATTATTATTATTATTATTATTATTATTATTATTTATTATTATTATTATTATTATTATTATTATTATTAAATAATAAAATAATAATAATAATAACAATAATAATAATGTATTATTATTAATATTTTATTATTTATTTTTAATATTATTATTATTAATTATTAATTATCATTTATTATTATTATTATTACAATTTATTATATTATTATTATTATTATTATTATTATTTTATTATTATAATAATTATTATTAATATTATAGTATTATTATTATTATTTTATTTTATTAATATTATTATTATTATTTTATTTTATTTTTATTATTATTATGTTTTATTATAATTATTTTAATATTATTAATTTTTATTATAATTATTTTATTATTATTATTTTATTATTATATTATTATTATTATTATTATTATTATTATTATTATTATTATTTATTAGTTGTAATTCAAACTTTCCATCCAACTTCATGTAATCTAGATTCCTTCACTTGATGTAATTGTAATGGTTGAATTATAATTACAATCAAACCAAATCGATCAGAATGTAATCGAATTACAATTCCTTTCACCTCGCTAACCAAACATGATTGGAATGTAATTGATTACAATTACAACGAATTACAATGAACCAAACGCCCACTAAGTGTTTAATATGTGGTGCAATCATGGTGTATCGGCGTCCAAGTCCTTGATACATGAAGTCGGATAATCAGACGTTAGGATTCCATCCGAGATTAAGCGACGGGAGTTTATAATAGCAACGTCTCTGTAGTGTTTGTATTATGATACTATCTTCGACTTTTTTCGGATACCATCCCAGCGATATTCTCTATTAAACTCAGCGGCTGATCTCACATAAAAAAAGATCCCATATTCCTTGGTCGTCATCACAACATTATATTCCCAGTTTCTTTCTAATGAAAAATATGGAGGTGGATTTGAATCCATTGGTGGTAAATCGTTAACGGCATATAACAGTGTGGCAAAGCCAAGGACAACCAGCATTGCCAAGAATGCCAAGAACTGTTCAAAATTCGGTAAAACGGAAAATAGAGACTTTAATGGCTTGAACACCACTTTATCGAGTAACTTGTACGTGAATGTGGCCTTGTGCTCCATATTACCATCCATGATGTGCTTCAACAGAATCCTTTAGAGACAAGCTATTACTGTAAATATATTCAGTTGGCATTAAGAGAAATATAATCACAAAGCATATATCGGTACATTATATTGGTTATAGGTGATTTAAGTAGCCTTGTGGTTGTTGCGTTTGTAAGTTATTATTTAGCTTCTTGCTACTTTTTATATATAAAATCTTCTCATCGTTCAAAAATAATGTACTCATGTATAGAAACTTACCTTGACTCGCACGGGTCTGGCTATATTTTGATCTCTCGTGGATGCATGCACTACTTTGACACCCTTGTAACTTTTTTTTTTCTTACGTATAATTTGTTGTTGTTGGCGTCTTGTGATCTGTATATATAGGTGAATTCTATCGTAATCCTAACTCTATCCTAATCATAACCCAAATCTAATTATAGTTTCTGATTTGTCCAAATAAACCCTTTTAAATATTCATATTAGTTACACCATTAGTCCTCGGTTTTGCGGATTTCGTGGTTGTCCAAAATCACGAAAATTCATCTAACTAGTTGAAATATCCAAAAATTACGCGAATGGTCTAGAAAAATCGTGAATGGTCCACATTTGCTAACGTCGTTAGGATTCCTCGTTATCTTCGATTACATGCCAAGCACACGAGGGTATGTTTGTCTTTTCACCGCTTATGTCATTTCATTGTATTTGTTGAATGTTTTAGTTTTGTCCTTTTATGTATTATTTAATTCTTTTCTTTTTTGTCATCGTTCTAATTTACTTCTT
This sequence comes from Chrysanthemum lavandulifolium, assembly GCA_022545495.1. Lineage (NCBI taxonomy): Eukaryota > Viridiplantae > Streptophyta > Magnoliopsida > Asterales > Asteraceae > Chrysanthemum > Chrysanthemum lavandulifolium. Next base: position 39,072,163 of record CM040238.1, on the reverse strand, counting down.
TTTATCATAACTCTCACGTAGTCTCACCACCACCACCACCAATCATACAACTTTTCTTCTTCACTCACTCCGCGGTCAATCACCACCCCACCAACTTCTCAAAAACAAATATAATGATTGAATTTTAACAAATTATAAAATATTGAAAACTCATTTATTATAGATTTATATATATGAAAATATAAACACGGGATCTACTTCATTTATTATAGATCTGAAAATATAAACATACAAACTCTTTCATTGACAATCATCTTTATCAAGTAATATAAATAGGAGCTTCCAGTTTAAAAGGCATCAACCCACAAACAAACCCACACTTATCACCATATTTGACCCCAAATCCGCCATCATATCTACCAACACTTTCATAATCCCACACTCAACATCCCTCACTTTATTCTCCTTAACTGAACACAACGAATACAAAGTAGTACACGATCTTTTTTTGCGTATATTCCCATTCTCCAACAAACTCACCAAAAGCGGAACCGCCCAAAGACAACAATTTTGAAAATTTCCATAGTTTTAAAATTCCGTGATTCTAAACATTTATTTTGCAAGCATTATATCTTATTTGCTTTCTAGGATAGTTTTATTATATATAGTATTTACCACCGATTTTATGCGAGGTTTCATGTTCGGTTTCTTATAAATTTACATTGGATAAGAAGATTCAACTGCATATTGGAAGAGAAGCATATCATTGATCTAATCTTCTTGGAAGAGTATTTAACCGTATTTCTATCGTCCATGCCGAGCAAATCAGGGGAGTATTAGTTTCTCCTATCTCTTTTATTTTTCTCGTTATCATAACTTTGGTACTTTTTAAGAACATTGCGGACAATGTTCAATTTAAGTGTAGGGAGGGAAAAAGTGACACCTTAGAAACTAATCACTCATTTGATATTTGTTTTGTTTTTAAGTAATTGTGTAATAAACCAAAAGAAATACTTGTTAGGGTAATTTTAGCACCAAATTTAAAATTTTTTATGACATTTACGAGTCAATTTTTAGTCTTAATAAAGCGTCTCATGGATAGGAATTATATAGCTATTACAAAAACTATACCACTCAAATTCTACCCAAAAAATGTGAGGTTCACTTTTAGATATATAGGATAAAAGTATTCACTTTTAATTCTTATGAGTGTACCGGTAGTATATAGATTCTAGAACTTGTTTTGTGATACATTTCGAGATCGCTAGTGGGACTACATTCGTGTAGTTATGATTAACTAAATGATAAGAGTAATTAGGATAACCTTTGTTTTAAACCTGTGTATTATAATTACATTGGGTACATTGGTCAAATAATTACCCCACACCTTTGCTATACACTCATTTTTAGTACAAGATACCCCTAGTTAACCCTTCCGAGCCGCGGTTCTCGTAATATTTTGGTGGATTCTGGAATATTAATGAAAATCATTGTTTACAATCCACCCCCCAAATCTACACCCAAATCGCCTTAGCCTTCCTTGTATGCGTTCATTTTTAGTGCATTATTGTTATTTGTTAAACCCTTAGTTAATTGTCTAGTTGATTACATGGTTGCTAAGTCGAGTCATATATTGTGTATACAGTTTTGGGATGATTGAGACTCATGGGGAAGAAGTCAATTATAATCTCCATATCTACGTAAATGTTTAAGTACTCCACGTGTTTTGATCCTTGCAATTCGGGTCATTAGTTAGTTTTTATATATTTAAAAGTTCAAGTATAGGGATGCAACTACCATCCCGCCTCTGTCCTTTATCTTTTGTTTTTGTTTAAGTCAAGAAAAAAAATACAAAAAGAGTTAGAAGTTAGTGAGTCAAGTCTTGCTTAGCAACACCACATTTTACATGTGATTAACTTAGATGAATGACTTGCCACCAGTAAAATTCCCTATATCCAACAAACCATGTTTTCCATACCGCACACCTAACGTTACAACCCTTTAAAAGCCCTCTTTAATAGTCTATCATATGTGCTTACGCTAAAGCGATGGATGTTTGATCTATTCTCAAGCCTATGGTAATCTATATGCTATGACAGGTAGAGGGTTTTTTAATTTTTTCCGTTCTTATGCATGTTATACAACTTATACACCCGAGAGATGTGAGAATCCAAACACTTTTTGTGAGGTGCTAGTATATAATTTTCGTACTTGTTTTGACTATTGTAGAGCTTGTAGATGTTGTAAACTATTTTAAACCAATATTAAATGCCCCTTAACTTGTAAATTGATTGGATAAAAGCGCATATGCTTGAGTACAAGCAAATCCCAAGTGTAGGGATATTTGATAAGGATTTAAAACGTACGTTTTTAGAGGGTCATTTAAGCTCTAAACTCGCACACTTGTGATCAATTATTACCCTAAATCGTTCCTTTCAACATTTTAGGTACTTGGGAGGCAAAAGATAAAAATCGGCGTACTTTGGGCTAAAATGGACAAGAAAGTGAAGAAAACGACAAAGTCGCGAATCTGTCTAGAAAAGGGCTCCAGACGGCGTCACAATTTACACGTGACGTCGTCACTTGCATTTGGACGAGATGATTTGATGGAAATTTTACAAGCGATGGCTCAGAACTTTTAATTTAACACGTGACGGCATCACTTGTATTTAAAAACCATAATTCAGAGTAAAACTTACATGTGACAACTCAGATCTTTTATTAAGCGACGACGTCAAGACACATCATGACAACGTCAGAGACACAAAGCGACGATGTCACAACAGCAACTTGCAAAGAAAGAAACCCTAATGGCGGCGAGCTGACGACGTCACAATTATAAAGTGGCGTCGTCATATATTTTCACATGTTTTCCATTATTTTTGTAACACTTTGGAGTGGCAAACCCTAGGCAATTTCACGACTTTTGTGAAGGTTTTTCAGCCACTTTGGCTCATGTTTAATTAAAGTTAAGTAATCCCTCTTTAATCATTCAATATGTCTATGTGTTGTTTGGTTATATGCTTTTCTTTTTTTCACTTTAACATGCTAGGCGAGATTTATTAGTGTTTGCTTAGATCTAATGAAACCCAGTTATTAATTATTGATTGTCGTCTCTTGTTTAATTGGTTGCATCGCGTTAGGGGTAAGAAAACTAGCTTAATTCTTATATGTAACTAGCTTGTCTATCTTATTAAACGCAACCCTAGAGTGCACTAGTGGTTTTTCTCGTTGTATTTATTGCATGAATTACGGCTTGTAGATCCTAGAAGACTTAATAGACTTTAAGCTTCTTAGAGGAGACTTATATATTCATAGATTTAGGGCATTCAACACCTCCCTACGACCAATAATAAGGAATAAAACGCTCAAATTAAAACAAAGACGTGACAGTTCGACTAATCAATAAGAGATAACTAAGGAGTAAAGAAATCTAAGTAAACACATTTTCCTATCATAAGAGTTACCACCAATTTACTTTTCTGTATATTAGTTTAATTTTAGTTTATTTAGTTTTGTTTTAACTAATTAGTAGTTAAAACGGCCACTATTCAAACCCCAAGATTTTAAATTGCTTTCTAAAAAAATATAAAAATATAAAAAGACTCATCCCTAACCTTTAGACCTATCTCGACATACACTTCGGCCTTCACAACACTATTCCTCTAGAGAACGATCAATCCCCCGTGTCCTACCTATACCACACTACAACGATTAGGTACACTGCCTAGGAGGATTGTAAAACTTTGTGGTTTTGCAAAATTCGCTATCATGTGCATTTCCTTTTCTTCTCTTTTCACCTTTATTGGAAGCAGAGTCCATATACTTTTGGCACGATAAATGGTTGGACGGCGTGTGTCTTAAAATACGTTTTTCACGTTTGTATGCTATATTGCCTCTTAAATGAGAGGCTCGAGAAATCGATGGCGGATGGATTTTGTCCTTGGCTTACGGTCTTCTTCCGGGGAGGTCATGTGATGAGCTCAATTGTTTGTGATACATGGAAAACTAGAAGGGGGTTGAATAGTTTTACCAATTTATAACTTCCTTTTAAATATTTAGATCGACTTATTTCAATCTATTTGGTTGTTTATGTTGGATGTTGATAGATAGATATATAAACTTGTAATGAAAGATAAAGAGTAAGAAGCACATCACCACGACACAAGTATTTATAATGGTTCGGCTACAAGGACACCTTCCTTGCCTTACTCCACCCCGAGTCACCTACTCGAGTTCGTAAGCACTACACCAACTCCTTATGGCGGAGAAGCCTTCACAACGCCGCTTAACCTTTTTCCAGACAAAGCTAAATATCGAGTTCCTTCACACCAAGGCAAACACACATAACACAACGTCGCCTACCCTTTATACGGTGCTAGGCTAACCACCGAGTTCTTTCACACCAAGGAGAACTAATCTTATCACAACGTCGCCTACCCTTTATTAGGGTACTAGGCTAAGCACCTAGTTCCATTACTATGGAGGAACTACTACCTTCACAACACACACCTAATATCAAGGAGATCCACTCCTTGTTACAACACCATCAAGGATATCACCATCCTTGAAGTAAACAAATACTTATATGTATAACGATGCACCTCATCGATTATACGACCCAAGCATTCTTCCCAAATGCTACTTGATTTGATTCTTCGGCATCCTTCACTAATGCCTTTGACACAACGCTTGCACCCTTCACTAATGCCTTCGTCTTGACACCTTTAGCATTCTTCACTAATGCTTTGACACGGACGATAAGCACTTTTCACTAATGCTTTCATCTTGACACTTTCGGCATTCTTCACTAATACCTTCAACCCAACATCTATGGAGAGAGAAAGAACTATCAACAAAAGAACCTTAGTTGTCTTGATGATGACGAAGCATAGCAACTCATGGACTTGAGCTTGCTCGTCTTCAAGAAGTGGTGATCTTGCCTTTAAGAGGAACCTAGAAGATCACACAAAACAAAGACAAACTACATAGATCACTTGGATCCGAGGTTGGGGTTATAATACTTGGGAAGTATGTGTGTAAAGTGGTGAGTAGAAAGGAAGAAATGGCTATCTATTTATAGATAAAATTCTCATCGTTCCCGGATCCGTGGATCCCTCCCACAAGGGATCCGGCTAGCACAAAGCCATGGATCCGTGAAACGCTCCTCTTTTCCCATGGGTATTTTTGGTTATGGGTCATGGGTTATGGGTTGATCCATGGTTTTCTTTCTAGATACAATGAACTTGGTTAAGTGGTATATATAAAACCATGGGTTATGGGTCAATACCATTTGCTAGTTTTTTTACCCATTTAGTATATACTTGTTTTTACCCATTTTAGTATATACTTGCTTTTACCCATTTTAGTATACTTAGTTGAAGTATATGCTAACCCAATATGTAAACAGGGACGGATCTAGCATGTAAGAGTGGGGGGCAGGCGCCCCTCATGGCTAGCCGAAAAAGTTGATATTAGTGTAATTTTTATTTAATTTTAACCTTTTCTCAAAAGTGACCCCCACCAAAAACTCAAATTGCCCCCCACTCACATACTAAAATCCAACATTTAACTCTTTAAAGCCTTATAAATCTTTTATGTCTAAGTAAAAATACTCGATTTATCATTACGTTTATAGTTTTTTCTTTCACATTTTATTTCTATAGTAAAAAAAAAATTTTGCCCCCCACATCCTATTTTTCTGGGTCCGCCACTGTATGTAAACACTAGTTGTTGTACATATATATCTAAATCATAAATCACTTATATTTGTTTTGGTGTTTTATGTGAAAACGTAAGTGTGTTAGGAAACTATTGACTCAAACTATTTACGTATTCTATTTGTTTCGTTAAAATGATTTTACGTTTGTTATCGACAAAACATTAGAAGATCGTAAAATATAAATAAACGTTTTACGGCTTATTTGTATTAACAATCTCCCCTTTTTTGATGACAAAACATAAAATTATTTTAAGAAAACTAAAATTGTGAGCAAATTTGAATTAGTAGTTTTTACTTTCTTCTCCCCTTTTTTGTCGAAACAAAAAGTGATAAGATCGTTTATAAGCTCAGCTAGGGATCAATAACAAAGATAATAAATATAGTACGCAGCGGAATAATCAAAACAATACTTTGTTATTGAACAAGGTTTTTCATTCACTAATACTCTAATAAATATTAGACGTTTATAGAAACACGTCTACTAACTAAACTAATAACCTAGGCGTTTACAATGATCCATACGCCTAGGACACACTAATCTAAAACCCTAGACGTTCTTCCCTAACGTCTAGGCTAAACACACACCTTTTAGTCAACTACATTATTGGAAGACTTAATTAAAAACCTACACCTATGTCCTCTTTATATACTAGAGGATAAGGACTAAATAATAAAACTTCCATTGCAAGCAAGCCCTTCCATCTTTTAGTAGGTTTCCTTCTTGTCATATTAAGTCCCTCTTGTTTCATTCTTTTGTCTTTATCAACTCAAACTTGTAATTCCCAACAATCTTCCCCTAGTTGATAATGACAAAACCATTCTTGAACGAACTTCCTGAGATTTAAGTAGCGAAGTTGAGATAAATAAATCTCGCCATAAATGAAACAAGTATGTCTTCCTTTGTCTTCCCCTTAATCCATGCCATGTCACTCAAACATCTCTTCCCCTTTTTGTTATTATCTAAATAGGGAACGTATGCAAATAATGATCTTGACCACCACGAACCAATATCATACTTCCAATCTAAGACTTCCAATGCTTCAAATCGCCCACCATTACGCACCATAAGAAAAATGGACTCAAAACAGTAGAAAACTTCAACTAGCAGTAGTAATAATGATCAACAATAGTAAAAATCAAACACTTCCCCTTGAGTGATGCATGTAGATGGTTAAACATTTAACAATAAGCTTCCCCTAAAAACCATATGTTAACCATCTTCTTGATTCTTCAAAATCTGTAGGCTCCTTGTAATGATTACTTTGTGAAGAACACCAAATATAACGAACTTGATGAAGAAGTAAAATTTCCCAAACTTGTGTCTTAAATCTTTAAATATCCACGGAACTCCATACTTATACGTATCACCATAATATAAGTAGACCGCAATCCCTTGAAAAGAATCCTCAACTAGTATGAGACACTGAGCACTACAATGTAACTCCTTTAAGTGATAGTTTACTAGGTCTTCATCCATCCACCCTCTTGACCTATGAAAACTAGATTCATCAAGCTAGATGATAAGAACACAAACCAAGTAATTCCACTTCACCTTCAAATAAGTGATAAATAATCCTCTTAGTAATCAATTCTTCAATAAATCTCCATAACGAGCCTTTTAAAATCTTTTAAGAACATAAATTTCTTCCTGTGTGTGTGAACAATAACCTCTCACTGTGTGTCATCCAAAATCATGCTCTACTTCCCTTAAATCAAAAATCTTCTCGTAATAAAGCATGAGCAAGATGTTAGGAAGGAGCAAGTACTTTCATAAAAATCTGCAAGATTTGAAATAAACTGCAGATTTTCACCTTCGTCAAGCAATGACTTGAAAAATTCATCTCGTCGATCACCAAGATTTTAAAAATCAACGATTTTGAATAACCTCGAAGAGATTTTAAAATATTATCGATGATTTCAAATAATCCATTAGCAGATTTCAAACGCATTACTTTATAAAAACTCGAGCAGTACTTTCAATTATTCGAACAGTACTTTATAAAAACTCCGAGCTGCAGTACTTTAAAATCATGCAGAGCTGTATTTTTAAATCATGTATATTATTCGGACCCACATACTCATCAATACCAACCGAGTACCTTCACTGAAAATCCAAGCCTGCGTATTACCTGATCAAAACTCAATCTTTACGAATATATGTAAAACATTATAACCATGACTCCACGTGATGCACTTGGATAAAAAAGAAATCATTAGACCGTATTTGTCATCCAATGAATGCTTGCATCCCACATAAAACAATATACTCCATATATCACTAGCCACATGTGTTTGACCAATTAGAATTCGACCAATAAAACATCTTCAAGCAGTATTACATCATGCAACATATTAATCAAGAGGCCCACGTGATCACAAAAATTCGTGGGTCCCATCAGCTGTTTGATCAGTTCCACGTGATCTCCATATTCTTCATATTATCCAATTCATTCATATACCACGTGATCCACATCCATACGCAACCTTCAAAGATTTGACGCCACCGACTTGTGTTAACTAATTAAATAAAAACAGCCAATCAGTAGCCATGGTCCATGTGACGTGAACCAATCACGAGAGACAACCACAATAACCTCCATGGACTCCATCACATAGAATCAAAACCTATTAACACTTGAACATATTGTCGTGGGTCCCGACGAGAGAAGCAAAGCAAGACTTTCGAAAGAGTATGAGTACTATCAAGATTAAATCCAGCGTGATGACAAAGGCACAATCGAATTAAAACCACACCGACAAAGATCACGCCAAATCGCTTTCTTCATCGACAATAAAACCTTGTGATTCCTATATCAAGAGCTCCCCGCCCGATACCAATTGATAAGATCGCTTATAAGCTCACTAGGATCAATAACAAAGATAATAAATATAGTACGCAGATGGAATAATCAAAACAATACTTTGTTATTGAACAAGGTTTTCATTCACTAATACTCTAATAAATATTAGACGCTTATAGAAACACGTCTACTAACTAAACTAATAACCTAGGCGTTTACAATGATCCATACGCCTAGGACACACTATCTAAAACCCTAGACGCTCTTCCCAACGCCTAGGCTAAACACACACCTTTAGTCAACTACATTATTGGAAGACTTAATTAAAACCTACACCTATGTCCTCTTTATATACTAGAGGATAAGGACTAAATAATAAAACTTCCATTGCAAGCAAGCCCTTCCATCTTTTAGTAGGTTTCCTTCTTGTCATATTAAGTCCCTCTTGTTTCATTCTTTTTGTCTTTATCAACTCAAACTTGTAATTCCCAACAAAAAGTGTTAAAAAGAAACTAACACAATTTTTTTTATAAGAAAAAGTATGTAAAAATGTAAAGAGAGCAAGTGACGGAAATGGTACTTGTCTTAACTCCCTTGACGAGTCCATCCTTTGAGAGGCGCCAAGGACATGACATAAAATAAACTAATTGTGTTTGCAAATATGTTTGCAAATGGTTCAATCAAAGTGACAAAACGTGATCCCCTCAAGATTGCAAAGTTGCAATGGGGTGTCGTGAAGTATAATCCAAAATCGGATTAAGTTGCAAATGTTTTTGCAATTTCGCTTGACACAAAGCTCCCCATAGCTTTATGGTGTCAAAATCTTCATATGTATTTTGAAAATCTACAAAGTAAAGGTTAGAAAACAAGAGTATAGTGCATAATTTCCTGTAAATAAACTCAAGTTAGTAGAAGTTTGTGCTTGATCCACGGATCCCACTTTCCTCTTCTTGGAGGATCCGCTGAGGCATTTGGAGGATCCGCTATCTCGTGACAGCTTTTTCAAGAAGAAGATGTGTCAAACAATACTAATGAGGAGATAATAAACGCGTGCAATAAAAAGCACAACGCACAAAATAATCATAGCATATGAATGTTATTCAATAAAACGAGAGATAATCAAAAAAATCTCTAAAACTAAGAGAATGAACTAGGACATACAAGTACCACTAAATACTAACTAGTTACTAGACTTAAAACGCTACAATGTGCTTGAGTCTAGGATGAGTGGACTTGTTGATTTGATCCAACTTTGCAAGAAGATGATTAAACATGAAATGTATCTCATTTCGGCTTCTTGAACAAGTCCTTGAGTGTTTAGACAATTTGGACAATTATTGTCTTGGTTTGGACCCGGAGGAAATGGATATTTGAGGAGGCTCTATGTGTGATTGTGGGTCTTCATTTTGAGAAGTAGGAAGAGGTTCTAAAAATGAGGGTGGTAATGAAACTTCTTCCATATGATCAAGGTTGTTCCTTGTCTCCCATGATGAGCTAGTTGGTGTTGTTGGTGGTTCCATATTCAATGAAAAGGTTGGTGAATGGGAGGTTCTTGGTTGTGAATGATCCAATGAGTATATGTTTGGGTGAGGGAGAGGCTCATTCAAGGAGTGTAGTCCATGCTTAATGAATGAGGGTTGTGATGGCTTCATAGAACTAGTCAAGTTTGGTTTTGAACTAGATGATCCTTTTCTAGTCCGAAAGGTTTGATGCTAATCCTTGCGTTCTCTTAGCCTTTGTTGGATGAGTTTGATGAGATGGGGTTCTAGTATCATTATCTCTAATGGGGATGTTTCGGTGGAAGAGATTTCATGGATCATTTGACCTTTCTTTTGGATGATCCTAAGGTTGAGGAGTTGTTGCAAGAGCCTTAGTCATGGTGATGATGATGCTAATGTGAGCTTCTAATTGCTGATTTTTGAAAGGTAAGTGAGGATGGTGCCTTAAACCTAAGGTTGTTTGGTTTATAAAGGATAATTTGAATTAGAAATTAAATTCTTGGCCACTTGAGGACTAAGCATGCTCTTAAGGTTTTGATCATTCTAGGAGGATAATAAATGAATGCTAAAAGTGGTTAGAGAACCAAAAGGTGACTTAAATTTGAATATGGAAGATTAAGGCTTTCTGCAGCTACGGATCCCATGGATCCTCTCAATAGGATCCGCCGTTAAAGACCGTGGATCCGCCATCGATGTGTTTTAGGTGAAATGATTATGCTTTGTAAGTTTATTATCAATAGATTTCGAGGTTTTGACTTAATTTTGAAGTCTTTAGTTGTTGGATATCTCAAATCCTCAACCATAATAAGTGATGGTGCTTAATGATGGTTTTGGGGAAGAAAATTGACTTTGGGTAGTCTAACTATATGTTTGACAAGGATGCCATTTAATTTGATATGGAGAAATGGTGATAACAAGTCCTAGAAGTCAGATGATTTCCTAAGAGGAATTTACTAAAATCTTTAAAAATAAAAAGAAATGAAAAACTAATTTTTTAGCCTAATTTTGAGTCAAAGATGATTGAGATCAATTTGCTAAAATTTGAAGGACATACCAAACTAAGTGCTATCAGACGTGATAGATAATGTGTAAGTGTTGGAGCGGAATTATGGTGAGTTTTGACTAGTTGATAAATCAAAAATATTTTGAAAATATATCCTAGATAAGCCGTGGATGAGAGTGAGGTTTTCAACTATTTGAGGAAGACTTAGTTGGCTCTAGTATCTTATATTTGACTCGTGTGAGGTGATCTAGTAGACTATTTTGATGTAGGAAAATCAGATTGCTTATCGATGCCACGGATCCCACGGTTCCTCTCGGGAGGGATCCGCTAGTTGAAATGCCGATCCGCCAACCGCGGATCGAGAGCTTTCGTGAAATGTGCAACTTTGCACTTTATAGTAAATGCTTTTCCTAGTTGTTTCTATAGGACTAAATGCAAGAACACAACTAATATAATGTATATCAAAGTAGAAGAGCTAAAATTCCTAGAATGAGTGCATTTATCACCACCAAGGGTCGTAAAATCTCATTTTCTAAATACCTAAGTTAGATTGTTTATTGCCAAGATATGGCGATACCTACATACTACGAGCATAGTTTAAAGTGTTATGCCATTGTTTGAAGTTGTTCATCATACATTTGGGTCCTAAGACCTTACTCTCTTCTCCTCCCATCTCATCTTCACCCATCCTCCACTCTACCTCTTTTCTTCAAGAAGTTGGCAAAGCACTTGAAGATTCCCTGGTTTTTGCCATTCGGGTGATGCACCGGAACATCCGGCAATTGGTTGATATACCCAAGGGTCAAGTTCGGTATTTGTGGGTTGCTACTTCCTTCACCTTCTTGGTCTCTCCCTTCTTCCGAGGAATCGTGGGTGGATGAGGCCTCTTGCCATCTACCATAAACCTCGTGGTTCTTCCTCGGTCAATGGTACCATAACCTTGTTGCAAAAGCTATGGTCATAGGTTCGTGGAGAAGGATCTAATGCAAAGATGAATTTAGCAAGATGGGTTAGGAGCATTGCATACTGAAGCACCATCTTGTCCATGCTTCTTACACTTGCCATTCTCTTGACCATGTAGTAGGCAATGTTGAAGCGAGTCTCGTCACTAGACAATAGATCATAAAGCTCGGACATGCGTTGGGGTGATCCTTGTTTCCTACTAGACACACCACATTCTCCCTTATCACATCTTCCCATTTTCTATACAACCTGGTACATCTCCGAGAGCTCCATTTGGAAAGGATCTCATAGATCACTTTCGACTTCCTAGTAACCCTTGATGGGGATGATCTTGGCATAAACAAGGTATCCCTTACCGTGGTTGCTTCCGGGATTGTTGCGTGATAAATGTCGTGATGATCAACCATAGAGTGTATCTCCTCCAACGACCACTCATTAGAATACATGCAAACACCATCATATGGAACCCCTATTATTCTTCCAAGCTCCTCAAGTGAAAGAGTGTACTCATGTCCATTTATGGTGAATTCAATTGAGATGGACCCATCATCATTTCTAATTATACCCATAGTCTTGTAGAACTCAAGCACAAAGACCGGGCAAATTTGCTCGTTTATATCCAATAAACAATCAAACCCAATAGTTCCAAATACTTCCCTTATGTCGGTATTTGCAATAAATGATGGATCAACAACTCTACCTTCATGAATGAGTCTCCTTTCAAGCAACTTAAAGGCTTTCCTATCGTCCGGACTTAATCCATTTTTCCTATGGTACATGGGTATGTAGTGAGCGGTGTCTTGGTAATCTTGTTGCTTGTTGCTTGACATGATGTTCCTAAACAATACAACCACAATGTGGTGTTAATTATGAATAGTAACCTAGAGGGTTTGATCACAATTTTGCTCTTATCATCTTTGTTGAGTTCAAGAAATGTGTTTAATTTGTATTAACAATGTTAATTCTTTGATTTAGATTGTCTTAGAAAACAATGTGGTGACAAATTATGATAAACCTATTTGAACCCAACTCTTAAAGATGAAGAAATTGTAATCTTAGAAATCAAGGAATTAAATTAACAATGTAGTGAAGATTGTACTTACACAGTGATTGTTAAACTTGAGAGGAATGATCAAATTGCTCCTATGAACAATACCCGAGTTCTTGTTAGGTGAGTCTTTGAGGTGAATATAATTGTGGAACATCCACGGTGATCATTCTTTAGCTTATACCGCTTACATTGCGGATCCCGGATCCTCTCATTTGGGATCCGCTAGTATGAACGGAGGGATCCGGCATGACAGCAAAAGTCAGCTAAAAAATTCCTTGATAATTTTGGTTTGAGAGTTCTAAAACGCCTAGTGTTTTGATGTTAAGGCTCTAAAAGTTGTGGTTTGAGGTTTTGAAGATTTAATACTATTCCTATTAGACGAGGTTCCCTTTTAAAGAATTAGTCATAATTCTTATGAAGCTTTTCAAACATTATAATAAAATCCCATTTTATCATAATATAAGAAGTTTCACATGGATATTTATTGACATAGATGAAGTGTCAATAAATCCTTTGTGATGACTAATGATTGAGGTTATCGAATAACCAATATATCATTATTACAAGTTGGTAATGTAGTCTATACAAGTTAGTCGAAGAATACTATTTTGATGATGACTATAATATGAATAACTACCTGAACAATTACTAATAAATCATGCAACTAAGATTTTAATAATAAAAATAAAGGTAAGTAATTAACGATCATACCTTTACTAAATATTCTTTTTAAGAAAAGAAGTATTTAGATGTTTTATGATCTTCTTGGAATCTCCAGATTTATGTTGTAAGAATACTAAACATTCTTTTTGCGAAAAGAAATATTTAGATAAATTCTTTATGATCTTCTTGGTAACTCCAAATCCAAGTATGGATAATGCTTAAAAAAATGTTAGAGCATTCTATCATTGTCCAACAATAAACAATATAATGATTTTTTAAAATATGACAAAAATAATCCTTCTTCGTAGTTTTCAAACATACATGGATCGTATCAAGTTTTTAAAGTACAACATACTATAAGAAACTTGGTAACGAAGCTCTGATGCCAATTGTGGAAAACTAGAAGGGGGGTTGAATAGTTTTACCAATTTATAACTTCCTTTTAAATATTTAGACCGACTTATGTCAATCTATTTGGTTGTTTATGTTGACGTTGATAGATAGATATATAAATGTGTAATGAAAGATAAAGAGTAAGAAGCACATCACCACGACACAAGTATTTATAATGGTTCTGCCACAAGGACACCTTCCTCGCCCTACTCCAATCCCCGAGTCACCTACTCGAGTTCGTAAGCACTACACCAACTCCTTATGGCGGAGAAGCCTTCACAACGTCGCTTAACCTTTTCCCAGACAAAGCTAAATACCGAGTTCCTTCACACCAAGGCGAACCACACCTAACACAACGTCACCTACCCTTTATACGGTGCTAGGCTAACCACCGAGTTCTTTCACACCAAAGAGAACTAATCCTATCACAACATCGCCTACCCTTTATTATGTACTAGGCTAAGCACCTAGTTCCATTACTATGGAGGAACTACTACCCTTCACAACACAACACCTAATATCAAGGAGATCCACTCCTTGTTACAACACCATCAAGGATATCACCATCCTTGGAAATAAACAAATACTTATATGTATAACGATGCACCTCATCGATTATATGACCTAAGCATTCTTCCCAAATGCTACTTGATTTGATTCTTCGGCATCCTTCACTAATGCCTTTGACATAACGCTTGGCACCCTTCACTAATGCCTTCGTCTTGACACCTTTAGCATTCTTCACTAATGCTTTGACACGGACGATAAGCACTTTTCACTAATGCTTTCATCTTGACACTTTCGGCATTCTTCACTAGTGCCTTCAACCCAACATCTATGGAGAGAGAAAGAACTATCAACAAGAGAACCTTAGTTGTCTTGATGATGGCGAAGCATAGCAACTCATGGGCTTGAGCTTGCTCGTCTTCAAGAAGTGGTGATCTTGCCTTTAAGAGGAACCTAGAAGATCACACAAAAACAAAAGACAAACTACATAGATCACTTGGATCCGAGGTTAGAGGGTTATAATACTTGGGAAGTATGTGTAAAGTG
The DNA here is from genome assembly GCA_022545495.1 of Chrysanthemum lavandulifolium. Classification (NCBI taxonomy): domain Eukaryota; kingdom Viridiplantae; phylum Streptophyta; class Magnoliopsida; order Asterales; family Asteraceae; genus Chrysanthemum; species Chrysanthemum lavandulifolium. Next base: position 39,057,075 of record CM040238.1, on the reverse strand, counting down.
GTGAGTAGAAAGGAAGAAATGGGCTTTCATTTATAGAGAAAATTCTCATGCTCCCGGATCCCGCGATCCTCTCACAAGGGATCCGCTAGCACAAAGCCGTGGATCCGTGAAACGCCCTCTTTGCTCATGGGTATTTTTGGTTATGGGTTGATCCATGGTTTTTTCTAGATACAATGAACTTGGTTAAGTGGTATATATAAAACCATGGGTTATGGGTCAATACCATTTGCTAGTTTTTTACCCATTTAGTATATAATTGTTTTACCCATTTTAGTATATACTTGCTTTTACCCATTTTAGTATACTTAGTTTAAGTATATAAACCAATATGTAAACACTAGTTGTTGTACATATATATCTAAATCATAAATCACATATATTTGTTTTAGTGTTTTATGTGAAACGTAAGTGTTAGGAAACTATTGACTCAAACTATTTACGTATTCTATTTGTTTCGTTAAAATGATTTTACGCTTGTTATCGACAAAACATTGTAAGATCGTAAAATATAAATAAACGCTTTTACTGCTTATTTGTATTAACATATTCCATTATCGAACCTCGCCTCAAATTTTTGGCCCCGCACGGTTGGAAAAGGACTTTCGGTTCGGGAAAGATTTTACTATGAAGACTTTATCCCATATAATCGATTTGAGTTTGTCGAGCCTTATCACCGAGCAAAATTTTAAATGGAATTCTTGGGTCCCTCAAAACAAAATATTTTGCTTGGCGTGCTTGACGATTAGTTGCCTCTTTTGGAAATCTTGATAACAGAGGGTCGACGTTGGTTTAGTTCTATGTCAAATTTGTTCCAATGCTTCTGAAGATGCTAACCGTCTTTTGATTTGTTGCCCTCAGGTCTTAACCATTTGAAGAAAGGTATTTAGTTAGTGGACGATTGATTTTCCTTTTAACTTACCCTTATCATTTTTAGCTTCATTAGTTTCATGCTTTCCTCTTAACAAGCATTCTGCAAAGGTTTTTTTTAAAGGGTATGTTTGAATGCTCTATGGTTTATCTGGTATTGGAGAAACTGTTTGGTTGGTGAGGTAGTTGAAAAACATGCATTGATCTTAAGCGAAGACTGTTTTTTGAAGATTCAATCTTTATCGTTGCTGTGATATCAAGTAGTTGCTCTATGAAAAATATTTCTTGGGACAATTGGCTCCTATTTCCTGATGTTTTCGGCATAGGTCAACTTGTTTTTATTTTTTCTTTTCTTTTAGCTCACCTTTTGAGCTTTATTCTATTTTGCTCCTCTTCTTGTGGAGCTTTGTTTCTTGTCTGCTTTTTTTGTTGTTTCATTTTTAATAAAGTACGCTTTAAAAAAAATTGTCACTAAAAAAACATATTAAAAGAGGAAACGAAATTTCATGATATTATTAATTATACTAAAATCGAAAATTTAACGGGGTCATTAGCAATTTATCACGTGGCCCGTTATCAATACGCGTCCTCATTGGCCCATTCTTAATGAGTTGAGAACTATGAGAGTCAACAATGAATGAGGTTATATTTTGGCAAAATCCCATTGGTTTATGTGTGATGGTGGAGAGACTCTTCATGTAACGTTTACCGTAATGACTCCGTTACATACTTTAATCTTTGTAAGATCACATAGAAACCATAAAACAAACCTTAAAAAATATGTACGTGTGTTTTGGTCAAAACTAAGTTCAATTGAAATGGAATATGAACAGTTTCTCAACTCTAAAAATAATCATTAAAAGACTTTTTGCAATATCCTATGAAAAAAACTATCACATCCACAAAAATATTTTAAAACTATTACATCAAATAAATATATATATATATATATATATATATATATATATATATATATATATATATATATATATATATATATATATATATATATATATTCAACCAAACAACTAATTCTCAACATCACGTCACATTTACAAAATTTTAACCAACAAAATACGAAACAAATACAATCATCAACAACTCATTCGTCAAAGAACGCTACTAAGAAATAAACTCTGTTAGTACCATTACTCATAATTAGTCAATATAGAGATCAATCATTGTTGCATTGTGAAAAGCAATGCACATATAGATTTCTTATCCTACAAGAAGATTGCATGGAGATTCATATATATGTATGAGTAGATCAATTCAATTGATGGATATTGGGTGAACTACGTTGCTAGGTCCTCATACTTTATGAACTATGGTTGACCTCGACTTAGTAGTTGCAGGAGTGATGCAATCTTTAATAATACAATTGTTTTGTTGGACAATGTTGGTGGCCTATATTAATGCTTTTGTTAATAACGATACTTTTATTATTACAGTATTTGTTTTGCCAAACACCAAGCTAATCACATTTGGTCCTAAAACGTGTGTCTCAAACATTTCACATTTTTTTTAGGTCATTATTTATTGCTTCACTAATCTAAATTCAATTTCACATTGCAATGCGTTTTCTTTATAGAAAGTAAGAATTGTAATATCGAGATAGGGAAGGATCAGTAGCAAGTTAAAACTAAAATAGTAAGAATAAGAAGAATTTATACCACACATTTCAAATAGAGGGAGAATTTATTAGATGATCTATTTTTATAAAGATCCGTCAAAATGAACGCGCTTTCTTCTTATCATTTTATTTTAATTTTCTTCTTATTCGATCCTAACTCTACCGAGATAATACTAGAAATAAATAACTAGTAAACAAAACAATATGTCCTTTTTTTAATCAACTTGCTATTATCCCTTAGACTAATAATGCAAATATTAATAAATGTCGTTCACACATTTGACCACGTATAAATGGCACTTTAATTAAAGAGAAACGACATACGTATCTTAAACTTAGCTTAACTTGACTTCCAAACTTAGATCTAAAACCAAGTGTCGGCACAAGATTCACTTGCAGACAAGTGACCCACTTATTTTACAACCATCGAACGACGCCAAGCTTTTTTAGGCTCAAGCTTGCCAAGACAGCCCACGATCATTTCTCTTAATTAAATTAACCGTTTCTTACACTCCCACTCCTAGTTGATGAAATTAAGGCCTAAAAGGTCAAACATTTAATCGTTCAACCAGTGTCTTCTATTTGAATGTTTCAATCAACTTGCTATATATCCCTCTATATATAATTCACCATTTTCATCCTTAACTAAAGTCATATTGAAATTAAAATACGAAACAAGAACAAGACCAAGACAATGGGAAGCAAGAAAACATCTCAAAAGAAGCCAATTTTGATCATTTGGATCATCATGACCCCGATACGAGCTCTAGGTAAAGTGAAAAAATTCTACGTAAAAGGCATGACCAATTTCGGCACCACCTATAATCGCCCAACGATGATCGTGAAAGAAGCTAACCGAACCATTCAGCTTCCTAGGAGCTTTAGCACCAACATGCTAGATGATCATGATCGTGGCCGTGAGCAATCATCAGGAGGCTTAGTAAGGGCTAGTTCTGCTGGCGTAACTCAAGTAAGTATGGCTGATATTGAACGATACATGATAGAAAGGCAAATACAACAATTACAAGCAAGTGAGTCGAGGAAAAGTGTTCCTAGGAATTCCAGTGTTGGGATGGGGAGAATCGATGAAGATAGAGCTTCTTCTTTTAGAGATGACACCTTCATTTTCGCTAGTAAGGACGATCTTAGAGATAGTCGTTCAAGGCTATCTAAGAATCTTAGTTATGCTGGTGATTCACGTCGATTTTGAACTCGTTTCGTGTAATTTTTGAGAATAATATTATATTGATGAATTTTGTGAAGAGTAACATGATATCTATCAGTCTATTTCTGTTCGTGTATCTCTAGGGATTGTTATGTTATGTTATGCAACTTAGTGATTGTGTGTTCGATGCGTAACACATAATAATAGTAATACATAATTTTAAGAAAACATCACATCTTAGTTATATTCAGTGTCCAGACTCTTAAAACATAAGTCTTTAATGTAAAACTGTATTTAATAATGCAAGCGTATCGACGAGATTTTATAATACATATAGCTACAAACGATTTTTTTTGTCAAGTGTTTTATCTACCGCTTTGTGTAACCAAAATATCACTATTTCTATCTCGCAGTGGCGGATCCAAATTGATAAACCAAGGTGGTTCCTTAATATAGTAAAAATAACACAAATCGACGGGCCAACCAATTACCAGGTCAATGTGTCGGGTCGGGTCGAATTTAATGGTTAAGGTGTTTATAAACACGTCTTCGTGGTTTGCATAGCTTAAAAAAAGTTTATGATTGTAATGTCAGATGATTATACCTTTCGGTGCATAATTTTTATACACGATATTAGACAATCATTTATTAAGTTAATGTTAAAGATTTCAACATCTTCACTAACAAATAACAATATTCAAAGTGACAATCAAATATAGTTATTTCGAGTATAACATATACATAGATGCACTACCAAATAAGCAGCTGGGTTATTTTTCTTTTTATGACATATAGAGTAATAACAATATCTATGCATTTTTTGCTTTTTGTGAGGGAATAAAAAGTAAGCTAAAGTTGAAGGGTAAAAATAAGATATTGAATAAACACTAACCACTATAAAGAAAATACGGTACTTTGGGTCTTCTGCTTTACCACATAGATATACAGTCACACAAACCTTTAAACCTCCATTAAAAGAGACTTTGAGTGTTGTTTTATTTTGTTTTCTTAATGGATCTGTCGTTCTTTCTTCTTCTCTAGACACATAAGGTGGTTCCCGATCTAAATCTAAGGTAGGTCCTAAATTTTTTCACACATAACCTCTAAAGGGTTTCAATTTCTAAGGCACATAGGTCCGCCTCTATCTATCTGCCACTAAAAAATCCTGTTGCTATTTAAATATAAAAAGTCATTTCACTATTTTGTTAGTGTGTTTTTTAAAATTTACATTTAAAAGGTCTCACATCTGTTTTTTTTTTTTTTTTTTTTTTTTTTTTTTTTTTAAATTGTGTTTGAAGCCTTGCAGTGTTATAAATAAAAAGCAACCGTGTGTTTAACTTGCCATTCATAAGCTTGTTTTTTAAGTAAAGGTTTGCTTGGTTTTTAAGGTTGTTTTTTAAGTAAAGATATGCTTGTTTAATATGGGTATTATAAGAAGGTGTTTGAATTAATTATACCCAACCGTGTGTTAGCTTTCATGCGTGTGTTGTGAAACAAGAGGACCAAGAACATTATGTTTGTGGTAACTCGTCATTTATATTAAGAGGTATGATAGGGAAACATTATTTAAAAATTAAGAACTATTAAGGGATTAAGAGATATCATGCATGCTTTATAAGTAGTTAAGATGAACATTATATTTTTACATTTGAACAAAGTGTCGAAGGGATTCACAAAGAATAACGCATTAGGTAGCCAATTGATCGTGGTACTCAAATAAAAAATTTAGGTGATTATAGATTGTGTTAATGTCTACTTGATAGAACGGAATGCGTTTGACTCAATACAAGTGTTTTTGGTTATTGGATATGATTTTGACAATCGAAATTGGCATTTCTACGACACAATATGCCACTCATTCAAAGTTTGATGCGACTTTGTGACATATAGAAAATCAAACTCGAATTCATGTATTTTCGCTTTATTTTGTGTATCCATTGTATATTTGTTTCTCGCATATTTAACATTTTATTTAATAGCCTACTACACTTCAAACTTCATTATTCCATATCTCGTCACACACATCACCATTCTTTACCAGAAATTGCAAATCTGCACAGCCGTCTTATTTCAATCAAGATGACAACACTCTTGTCCTTGTTATTGCACATTGAATCTCGACAACGGCGAAGAAACTGCGATTTAGTAGCGAAGTGAGGGACACGCGATTTCATAGCGAGACCCCGTTTACCCGCAACAGTTGCTCAACCTCAACCTTTTGTGGAGCAAATGCGAATTTTTAGGAGGACATCGTGAGCTCAACCGCATTTGACAATACAAGTATTACCTTTTTTCATTAAAAAAGTTATAAAATACACTCCTTGAAAAAAGTACACACAATGTATTCCCCATAAAATATTTATCACATACCGTCGTTTCAAAACAATATACGCCATATATGAGGTAAAACCTATATTTCGATAGACTCAGAATCAAAAGCTACATTTTTAGAAAACATATCTACGGACTCGATAATTTCTAAATCTCACAAACACCTTTCTTTCATCATATATTATATAAATTTGCAAAAGCGGAAGACTTTTGTGTCAAAATACATCAAAATGAGATGAGGGTGTTATGCCAAACACCTAATTTCTACCCATTTTGCAAACACTTAAACTTTATACATTCATGTACACTTCTTGACTAAAACCGACATAAAACATTTGAAATACAATTTTACTACACTTTTACTGAAGCTTGGGGGTCATAACTTGTTGAAGCATGATTGAGATCTTTACTTACCCACTAAACACAAAAAAATAACTAGTAGTTTCTACTTCAAGAGCTTTCAGCCTAAGCCTTCTTTTTACCCTTGTCAATTCCGCTTGAACCTACAAAACATGACAACTAAACATATTAGCATTACGCTTAGTAAGTAAATGGTATAACAACTATAACACATAACCCATTAAAATGGATTGTCATAAACTTTAGTTAGATAAGCAACTAACTAAGCTATAACACGATAGGAAGCAACTATAATAATGAATCGTCCAACCAAAGGTTAGACTTAGACCTATAACATATCTTATCTAGTCTATTGAATAGCTAACTATAACACTAGCATTGGATCCACACTTCTATACCAAGCTTCTTATATACTATAACATATTCATTATTATAAAATATCATTATGATAAAGTTATAACACAAGTTCAGACCATATTACTTACCTCAATCCGCGACTATCTTAACTTGAAAGCCAATTACCAATTCATTTGATTCCTGAACAATAATCATTAACAATATTTAGCATTTATGCAATGCAATAACAAAAAGAGGTTAAGACATTGTTTATCCTTATGCCAAACACTTTATCATATCCTTAATCATTATTCATGATCATAAGAAAAACCCCTAATTTATAAATTTAAGTATGAACATTATAGGAACTTCATTCCTTATCAACTCTACTTACACCATTTAGGTTAAAATATTTGTACCCAAAATCCTCAATTTCATCTTGCATGTACCCTAACTCAAATTATGCAAACTTACTTGTAAGGATATTAGTTTTAGATTAATCTCTTGCACTAAACACAATTTTCTAATCAAATCACTTCCAAAATTCATGTTCTTTCCTCTTTGCTAACTCATCTCTCCACACACACGCATACACTTCTACACTTTTTAGAAAGTCATAGAAAGTGAAATGGGAAGTGATATAACTAAAACTCGTAATACTTAGCTAATGTGATAGAAATGATCCTCAAGTCTCATTCTTAAGGTTTAGCCACATAAAACTTTCTATACTTAACAATTTAACACCTTGACTTAAAGTTTTACTTTCTACTTATTATTCATGACTAACCAATCACACAAAAGTCCTCTAAAATTACTTATACTAGCCAAACTAATAAAATGACATTATAATATAAAACTACCTCATCTGGTTTCATGGTGTCACAATCCTTCCCTTTTGTAGAAGATTTTGTCCTCGGAATATATTCTTTCAACTTTATCTAAACACACGAGTGTCCTACATGTTCTACCATATAACATTGCATAAAGGCAGGGTACCTATACTTGAGTTGTAGCTATTGTTGTAAGAAAATTCAACCCAAGGAAAAGGACCATCTTAATTGCCCCCGAAATCAAGAACACGTGCCCTTAACATATATTCTAATGTTGAGTCATTATTTCACTTTGGCCATCAGTGTGAGGGTGGAAAGTGAAAGTATTTATGTGCAAAGAACAACATCTCTCACAGCTGGTTTTCACGGAAATGTTAAAGGGTCGCATCGGTGTACTCTAAAAGGAACATGCGAGCGAAAATGAGAAAGGATTAATGAAATGAAATGGAAGTAGTGAGGAAATGAAAATGTGATAATATTTTCATTGTGGGGTAAAACGATTATTATCATAAATGAATAAAAGGCATAACATAATCCATAAGGGATTGGTGTTTTGGCCGAAAACCCTAAAGGGGGTAGTTTGACTTCTTGTCAAACTTGTATACACGCAGGATAATTATAAGGGTTTCTAGAATGTTTTTTTGTAGGATATATATATAAAAGCATTCTAAACACAAATCATAACAATTCCTCTAATCCTAAATCTCCATTCCCCCCTCTCTCATTTGTTTGACTGGTTGTAAGGGTCGAAACCCTAACCGACTTCTAATCGACTATATTAGTCGACTATCCTAGCATGGACGGAGCATCTCAAGGGCTGGAAGGGATGGTGCCCTCAACCCCGCCCCCCACCCCAAATAATAATAACAATAATAATAATAATGATAATAATAATAATGCGCATCCGAAGTTTCTCGTTGACTCAGGAGATTGACGCACGTGCTGATGAACATATTTTTAGTAGGATTAGCTTTGCTATAGTTAGAGGAGTGGGGGCCAATTAGTTTCTCGCCCCCACTAGTTTTTTGTAAATCCTATGATTTTCTAATGAAAATAAAATAATAATAATAATAATAATAATAATAATAATAATAATAATAATAATAATAATAATAATAATAATAATAATAATAATAAATACATAAATAAATATGTAGCTTTAGTATGTATTTTCTATATGTTTTACACATAAATATAGTTATATAAGAAGAGTTATATAGTTTGGTCACCCAAAATTATACAACTTCTATTCGCCCTCCAACAAATTTCTCCAAGCTCCACACCGATCCCTATTCGACTAGTTACCTATTTTCATACTCTCCTAACTTTCTTAGGTTCGTAGCCCTCCTGCTTGTTTGTCCTAATTTATGCCGGCTTTGTGAAACAAAGATTAAAACGACTCAAGTATAACATAATGATTAACTTTTCAAACGTGTAATGCTTTATTGATTTATAATCAAAGAATTGCAAAGTGTTATCGATCACACTTGTTGAATGACAATGCATGGATTACTCTTTGAACGAGTAAACCTGATGACTATCAAGTTTACAAGTTTAACTTGTATTGACTCGCTGACTATCGCTGGTCTACTTAGAAGTTCGAGAAAGGAGTAAATGCGCTTTTCAAATAAATGATACAAAGAGAATAAAAGCGACCACATTTACTCCGACCAACATTCTTTATATAGTGGTACGAGGTTGACTTGGTAATGGGTAATTGGGACGTGTCATGATTCTAGTGGAGAAGTACATCTTCCATAAATGCTCTTCTCGCTCTTGGAAACATCCCGATCTATTTTTGTGAACACTTCGCCACCTGCTCACTATTTTCATCAACTCGTACTTAGGTAGACTTTAATTTGAAATACTCACTTGTCCCGCTTTTTTGCTTTATAAAATAAGTCCCACCTAAACTCTTATAAAGATTTAGAGATCTGCTCGGTTGGTAGTGTCAGAGAGTAATCAAGATCATCATGGTATTGTCATCCTTTGATTCACTTTGAACCTTCAGCGAGTTCCTTCTACATGTCAGCTGATGAGTATGTCTTCAAGTGGTCTTTGATTTCCGACGATGTCTATGACTTGAACTCGTGATAAGGTTTTAAAAGGTACCATTTTGAGGGTCGCTTAAGTCCTTATTTGATCACTTTTGTATCCGTTATTGCTTAATATCGCTCCTTTTCACTTTTAGGTCTCGTGAAGGCAAAATGTCGGAATGACACTTATTTGGACAGAAGGCGCGAATATATGAAGAAAATGGCCAAAGTCGAAATCGACACACACACAACACGAATGTAGAAGGCGACGGCAGAGTTCTATTTGCGACGCCGTCCGAGAATTGTTGTGACGGTCGAACTCAAAACTCGTGTTTTCAAGAGACGGCGCCAGTGTGAAAGAGTAGGCCGTCGCTACTCGCACGGCCTAGATGCGATCCGCACGACGCCGGTCAAGAGGACGGCCACACGACATAAGGTGACGCCGCCGCAAGGTTAACGTGGCCAAGACGAAACCCTAATGAGCGGCGACACGACGGCCACTAAACATAAGGTGACGCCGCCGCAATTGTAATCTTATATATAGAATCCGAATTTTTCGCCTTTGTGTGGAGAGTCTTTGGAGTAAAACCTAAAACCGAACCTAAGGTGTCTTGTACAAGATTTTAGGGTTTTTAACCCTATCTTACACCAAGATAAGTCTTTGCTTCATTAATTCAATTATGTCTTTGATTATTTGTGTGTATGCTTGCATGTTCTCCATGTCCCGCTAATTTATTTGTGTGTTTGCTTAGGAAGTATGAAACTTAATTATTAAATATTGATTGGTTGTTTCTTATCTTAGTTGATTAATGATCTAGTAATGCGATAGGTCATTCGTTGTGTACTTAATGCTTGATTCATCTTTGTGAACCCTAGAGTATGATTACCGAGTGATTGTAGGCTAAAACATCCAAGAGCGCCTTAGAGTAGGAGTCTATAATCTCTACGTGGATTTGTAGACAAGACCCTTTGGTAAGTTCAAAGAGTTGGGGAGAAACGATACCCTACAACTTTAGAAACACAACGCAACTAGGAATAAGACGTGACACTCAACCATCAATAGGAGATAATTAAGGAGTAATACAAACTAAGTAAACACATCTTTAAACTATCATACGAGCACACATTAATTAGACATAGACTCCCACAACCTTAGTTTAGATAATTAGATAATAGTAGAGTAATCGGTAGAAATACCAACCCCCAAATCCAATACCCGAGATTCGTACCTTTCCATTTTCATAAAATATAAAAGATAAAAATAATCTTCCTCAACCTTAACCTTAGCGTAGTAACTCCCTACTAGCATTCCTATTCCCCAGAGAACGATATCAATACCCGTGGCTTACCCTAATTACTACACTACAACGATTAGGTTCATCGCCTAGGTGTTATAAAACTTGCTCAAGAAAAGGAAGTTCCTTTGACCCCGAACGACGCGTAGCGTTATCAAGTTTTTACGCCCGGGGAATAGAATAGCTAGTTAGTAGTCCACCTCGCTTAGGTTTCTTTGCTTGATTCCTATCAAGTAAACTTTTTTCTCATTTTTAGCTTCTCGTAGTCTATCCCCTTCTTCGTGACCTTTGTTCGTAACCATTTTCATTGACTATTCCGCTAGCCATTATGGAGAACGCGAATCCGCCAAAACTTTCACCCAATCAACGAAATCTACTACATAATCTACCCTTTCCACTCCAAAATGAGATCTTGAGGTTCCAAAGAACATCATGATGAATCCTTTCCGAGGCGTGGACTCGAATTAAATATTTATTACAAAAGTCCTTTATCATGGTATTGATTTACTGCTTCCACTACAATTCTTTTACACTCAGACGCCCACGAAACCCAAAGGAGACTTGACTATGTAGCGGATGGGGATATTTGGGGACGTGGTGTTCGAATGCATGGGAAACCTTTGAGATTCACGCCCAATTTAGAAGTGGAACATGGGACCCAAAAACGAATCTTTAGACCTATTTTCAATTTGGAAACTTCGGCCGGAAAGGTTGTTTAGGAAGGAGATGATTAGAGTTGAGGTACCAAGGTGCATGTCATGGTTAGGCGCCACCACAATACAAAATGAATACATAGGTGATCTTGATAAGATGGAGGATGAGTAGAAAATCCAATCCCATCGGATAACCCACAAGTCCTACCATCACTGAGGAACACACATCGCCTATAACTTACCCTAAGAAGTAGAAGAGACTATAGGAACCCCGATTGTAGAACCTTTGGACCAAACGCCACTAGGGAATGTAGGTTTAGATGCTTGTTGTCATGACCTCTCTTAGTCCTAGGGAAGTTCCTAATTTTGATGAACCGAGCCTCAACCAAAACCTTACCCAATGTTCCGCCTTTAGATGTGAATCTTGAATTGAATTAGCCCCAATCCACCCATCAAAATAGATAGTCCGGTAGTTGCTTGATAAAGGTGGTAGATTCTAGGCCATGTAGAGTGGAAGCTAATATAGAGTAACCCATGACCTTACACACTTATATCACCCATTCATGGTTGATAACAAGAAACACTATGGGTTTAAACCGGTTTATTAGGTCAAGATGGATCCTTAACTAAGAATCTTTGAAGTTGATAGAAGATGATCCATTTTTAGGAGGAGATTTGATTCACCCGCTACACCAATAGACTTAGGTAAGGTTATAATGAATGGAGCACACCCTTTGAGCATATAAATCACCCATCACCTCTCCTCACGTAGCAAATTTCCACCCTAAGGGTGTGTATTGCTACTATCACCCGCACTTAAACTTAAGTGTAGGAAAACTTCCCTTTATCTCGTTAAATAAGGGTAGAGTCGCTCGTGACTCGAACAAAAACAAGCGCTTCGGGAGGCAACCCATGTGTATTTGTTTTTCATTTTCATTTGTGTGTCGATATCTTTTATTGATTGTTTATTCTCATGTTTGAATTTGTAAAATGCTTTATTTTGTTTTTAACCTCGCCTTAATTACATATAAAGGTATTTTACATAAGGGATAAGTGTAGGAGGATTACACACGCTTTCAAAAGAAACGTAAACATGAGAATAACAATTAACTAAAAGATATATATGTTTGTTTGTTCGAGTCAAATGCTTGTATCGAGTCATAATGGATGTTTTGCGTAAATTTTTCCGATTCTAAAGATGTAAATTTTCCGTAAATTTTTCCGTAAAATCGCACCGCTTTTTGTCAGATAACCGACGGCGTCAGATTGCAACCGACGACGCGCCAGAAGGAGTAAAACATCGATTACTTTTTCTCGCTTTCGAGCTACTTATAAATTTTTGGAATTTTCCGTGTCTTAATTTTCTTAGAAATTCAGAAACATCCATTCCACAAGCATTATATCCTAGTTTAAATCGAGTCTTATATATATTATTACCACCGATTTTACGCCAAGGTTTCGCTTTGTTTTCTTCAAGTGTGCAGTTTAGTTTGTCAAGAAGAAGTTACATAAGATTGGAAGGAGCTTTTCACGCATAAATTCTTCTTGAAAAGAATTTAACCACCACTTTACACGGATCCTACCGAGCTAATCGTGGAGTATTAGTTTCTTCGCTTTTAATTACCTTCTTTATCATAACTTTGATATTTTCGGGAACATTGGGGACAATGTTCGCTTTAAGTGTGGAGGGAAAATAAAACGGAACTTTGAAACTATGCTTATCCTTGACTATTTGCTTTGTCCAATTGTGATTGTGTAATAAACCATGAGAAATGTCGGTTAGGTAATTTTGGCACCAAATTTAAAATTTTTCATGACATATAGGAGTGGGCCATTAGTCTTAACAAAAGCTGCCTCATGGATAGGAAGTTATATGACTAGCACAAAACCCTTACCACCCAAATTCCACCCAAAATGCGAGGATCGCCTTAGATTAGTAGGAATTAAAGCATTCATCTTTAATGCTTAGAGTGTGAACCGTAGTATAATAGATTCTAGAACTTGTTTTGTGATGCATTCCGAGATCGCAAGTGAGGCTACACTTGTGTAGTTAGGAATAACTAAATGATAAGAGGCATTAGGATAAACCCTTGTTTGACACCGTAATATAATTACTTCTTCCACATCGGTTGAGTAATTCCCCACACCCTTTGCGTTGTACTCATCTTTAGTACACGATACCCTAGTTAACCCTCGTAGCCTATCCTTTTCATGCGTTCTCGTGATATTTCGGTTTTTCCGAATATCAATGAAGAGCATTGTTTACACCCCACCCCAAATATACACCCAAATCGCCTTAGCCTACCCCTTATGCACTCACTTTTAGTGCAAATATTTGTTATCACCCTAAACCCTTAGTTCAATTATCTAGTTGCTTGCATAAGTTGCTAAGTCGAGTCATATCCTTTGTATACGCTTTGGGATGATTGGGATTCATGGAAAAGTTAAAGTTTATGAAATGACGGAAGGGAACGTTAAATTCAAATTCCCTTTGTTTACGTAATAATGTACCCCAAGTGTTTTGATCTTTTCAATTCGGGTCAAATTAGTGTTAGAGTAATAAAACTCAAGTGTAGGGATATGCTTATAAACCCTAGTATTTTGATGTTATCTTAGAGGATGGTAGAGTAAAAGTGTATGAAAAAAAAAAAAAAAAAAAAAAAAAAATAAAAAAGAGAAAAGAAAAAAAAAAGTGAAAAAAAAAAAAAAAAAAAAAAAAAATACGGGCTACCATCCTACATCTATCCTTTAAATTTATGTTTGTTTATTTCAGCTTATCTAGAGTTTAGAGTGTCGAGTCTTGGCTTAGCAACGCCATTCTTCATATGCGCTAACATAAAGATTTTGACTTACCACCACTAAATAGCCTATCCCACCAAACCCTTATTTCCTACCGTAGCCTAACGTTACAACCCTTTAAAGACCTCTTTGATAGTCTTTCCTAGGTGCTTACGCCAAAGCGATGGAGGTTTGATCTATTCTCAAGCCTATGGTAATCTATGTACTAGGACCGTTAATGAGTGTTTATCTTCCATTTCCTATATTGTTATATTTCATTTATACACCGAGAGATGTGAGTATCCAAACACCCCATGTGAGGTGCTAGTATGTACTTTCCGTGCTTGTTATGACTTTTATGGGCTTATATGTGTTGTGGACCGCTTTGAATTAATGCCGAATGACCCCTAACTTATAAATTAATTGGTTAAAAGCACATTTGCTTGAGGACAAGCAAATAACAAGTGTAGGGATATTTGATAAGGTTTTAAAAGGTACCATTTTGAGGGTCGCTTAAGTCCTTATTTGATCACTTTTGTATCCGTTATTGCTTAATATCGCTCCTTTTCACTTTTAGGTCTCGTGAAGGCAAAATGTCGGAATGACACTTATTTGGACGTAAAGGCGCGAATATATGAAGAAAATGGCCAAAGTCGAAATCGAGACACTCACAACACGAATGTAGAAGGCGACGCGCGCCAGTTCTATTTGCGACGCCGCCGGAGAATTGTTGTGACGGTCGAACTCAAAACTCGTGTTTTCAAGAGACGGCGCCTAGTGTGAAAGAGTAGGCGTCGCTACTCGACGGCCTAGATGCGATCCGCACGACGCCGGTCAAGAGGACGGCGCCACGGACATAAGGTGACGCCGCCGCAAGGTTAACGTGCCAAGACGAAACCCTAATGAGGGCGACACGACGGGCCACTAAACATAAGGTGACGCCGCAAATTGTAATCTTATATATAGAATCCGAATTTTTCGCCTTTGTGTGGAGAGTCTTTGGAGTAAAACCTAAACCGAACCTAAGGTGTCTTGTACAAGATTTTAGGGTTTTTAACCCTATCTTACACCAAGATAAGTCTTTGCTTCATTAATTCAATTATGTCTTTGATTATTTGTGTGTATGCTTGCATGTTCTCCATGTCCGCTAATTTATTTGTGTGTTTGCTTAGAAGTATGAAACTTAATTATTAAATATTGATTGGTTGTTTCTTATCTTAGTTGATTAATGATCTAGTAATGCGATAGGTCATTCGTTGTGTACTTAATGCTTGATTCATCTTTGTGAACCTTAGAGTATGATTACCGAGTGATTGTAGGCTAAAACATCCAAGAGCGCCTTAGAGTAGGAGTCTATAATCTCTAAGTGGATTTGTAGACAAGACCCTTTGGTAAGTTCAAAGAGTTAGGAGAAACGACACCCTACAACTTTAGAAACACAACGCAACTAGGAATAAGACGTGACACTCAACCATCAATAGGAGATAATTAAGGAGTAATACAAACTAAGTAAACACATCTTTAAACTATCATACGAGCACACATTAATTAGACATAGACTCCCACAACCTTAGTTTAGATAATTAGATAATAGTAGAGTAATCGTAGAAATACCAACCCCCAAATCCAATACCCGAGATTCGTACTTTTCCATTTTCATAAAATATAAAAGATAAAAATAATCTTCCTCAACCTTAACCTTAGCGTAGTAACTCCCTACTAGCATTCCTATTCCCCAGAGAACGATATCAATACCCGTGGCTTACCCTAATTACTACACTACAACGATTAGGTTCACCGCCTAGGGTGTTATAAAACTTGCTCAAGAAAAGGAAGTTCCTTTGACCATCGAACGACGCGTAGCGTTATCAACTTAAGGATAGCGCCTACAACTTTAGGAGAAGCTCTGCTCCATAGCCCATATAATGGAGGCTCGCTTTGAGATAATTGCAGGAAAAAGTCGAACATTGAAGAGAAAATAGATATCGCTCTATCATGGCCAAGTGAAGGAGTTCCATATGTGATTAAAGAGTCCTTAGATGCTAATGAATATATTGGTGTTGTTGAGGTTAGTAGTGCGATAAACGATGTTTTGATATTGGTGAGAGTAATGTGGAAAGCATGGAAGTTCAGAGTGAGTTTAGCGAATTTTCCGAAAATAAAGAAAGTGTGGAAGATGTTGTTGGTGGTGGTGAAGTGTGTAGGGTTGACGAAGATGAGTCAAATATAATGATATCGCTACTTAAGGATGGAGGTGGTATATCTGATGATAGTATAGATGAAATAAATTTGGGTTTAATTAAGGAGTTTGTGATTAAGATGTTGGAGGGTAGAGATGTTTCCGGAGAGAGTTTGGTTATTTGTTTGAAGTGGGTATATCGCGAGATGAGTCGTGGGGCAGCAAAAGATGGAAGAAGGGTGGTGTGTTATGTCCAAGGCAAAGGAATACGAAAGAAGAAAAAGGCGAAGGCTACAATTCAAAGAAGATTATGGGATCCCGGATTATGCCGATGTTGCAGGAGGACAGGATGCCCAAACGACTCAAGAAGTCCAAATGTATGGCATAAAGATTATGTCATATAATCTATCTTTGTTTACGTGCCTTTGTTTAGGATTGTTTTCATGTTTATTTAGGAAAGCCAATTAAGAATGTTTTAAGACAACACCTTGAGGGCAAGGTGGTTTTAAAGGAGTGAGGAATGATACGCCTGGGCCCGAGTCCATGGCCTATTAAGGTCTTAGGGTTTTACCCTACTTTGTCTTATAAATACTCTTGTAATCATTTATTATAATTCCATCAAAGTTTAAGATAAACAAATCTCTAGTTCTTGTCTTTATTTTCTTATGAGCTCGCACATGCTAAAAGTGGTGCCTTATCCCAATACAACCCCTAACCGGTCGTATTAATTCGTATACGACCTGCTACGGTAGTATCAAGATAGAGCACCTCTTAAGCGAGTCAGCTCTGAGAAAAATAGAAGAAGAAAGAGAATTATTTGACAAAAACCTACTGATTGCATTGATACGATGAGTTTAAATACTTACAAAATGGATAATCCCAAACATGAAGTACTTATCCTAATATGACACAAACATGTTTCCTAAACATTTATCCTAAACATCAGATACTCACACAGTACTTATCCTAACACGACTAGAACACTTATCCTAAACAAACATCTTAAACAACAGATAAGCATGATGGTTATCTCCTAACCCATCACGTATTCCCCGTGCAAAACCGGATCAGTTGTTATCCAGTTGGTTCGTTCCATCCCATGAACCGCGAGTGTGTAACATTCCCCCTTCCTTCAAAAATTACCTTGTCCTCAAGGTTATAATCTGAATTGACGGTTGCTACTGCTTTCTCTTCATCCGCGGTCGTCACCTGCCGGGGGTCATTACCATCATCTGCCATCAATAATAAGAACTTACCGGGACGCTTATGACCTCGCATCCACTTGTTATCACAATTAAAACATAGCCCTTTGTTCAGGCGTTCTTGACGTTCAGTGGGTGATATCCACTTGATAGCAAGTGGCTGAGCATTAGTGTTGGTAGTAGCTTGCGTGGGTGTTGGTAACAAGGGTGGCTTACCTACGCCCACGCCGAACCCAGAATCGAAAAACACGCCGCAGTTGCCTTTGAGTAACATCGCGGTCGCGGTATTAGTTTTGTGGATACGGTGGGAGACCGCTGGTCTTCTAATCGTGCTTCGGTAATGCGTGCCAAAGAAAAAGCTTCGCCGAGCGTAGTAGGTTTTGAGACTAGGAGTTCCCGTTGTAGGCTCGGCTTAAGGCCCGATATATAAAAGGAAATGAGTAAGGCTTCTGAGATCTCCGTCACCCGATTCATGAGTTTTTCAAACTCACTTTGATATTGTGCCACCGTCCCTGTTTGCAAAAGCGTATATAGGGTTCCCTGAGGATCCTCATACTTAGAAGGACCAAAACGATTCCGAACACTCTCCAAAAACCCGTCCCAGCTAGTTATCAGCTTGTTTCGTGTCATCCAACGAAACCACTCGGCCGCGTCCCCATCCAGATTGAAACCCACAACCTTTAGTCGTTGCTCACCGGTGTTGCAAGAAGTTCAAAGTATTCATAATGCCAATATCCAACTTTCGGATCGGCTCCATTGAATTTTGGAACATCTAACCGCATGGAACGCGGTATCGGTCCTCGATCACCTCGTGACCCCGATACGTGACGCGACAAACCAATGCTTTGGCTGCTTACAATTCTTGGTTCAATGCTGCAATCTGTCCCATGAAGGCATCGGATTGTTCCTTCAAAAGTAACCGGATGGCTTGTTCGTTCATGGTAACTCGATGAAACAGTCAATTCTGGCGATGAACAGTACTCCGGATGAATAGTAACCGATGAACAGTATTGTTTTATTATTTATTTTTTTTATTTTTTTTTGTAGCAATGAAAGCACCAATTGGTACGACCCGGTTAGGGGTTGTATCGGGATAAGGCACCACTTTTAGCGTGTGCGAGCTCCTTAAGAAAATAAAGACAAGAACTAGAGATTTGTTTATCTTAAACTTTTGATTGAATTATAATAAATGATTACAAGAGTATTTATAAGACAAAGTAGGGTAAAACCCTAAGACCTTAATAGGCCATGGACTCGGGCCCAGGCGTATCATCTTTTCTATAATTTCTTTAGCCTGTTAAAGATCAGGCCTCCCTTCAATCTCCAACATCATCTGAGCTGAGAACATCTTGGCAAAGTCACTATCCATCTTAATGATCTGATGTAGATATGAATCAACTGAACCGTAGAAGCAAGTGGAAATTCACTTTGTCTCTGAAAGCATAGTTGCCAGTTCCCATTGAAGAATAAGAGTCCAGTTTTAGGAGTAAAGAACACCTGACCTTCAGTACCAAACACACCCTGAGGAGGAACTAAGTTCCTCTCTGACCCATCTACTATTGGCTCTTTGGTGACAAAGATTTCATCATGTTCATTCTTGTGCACTTTTTGCCCCTAGTAGCTACTTTCTTTTCAGGGAGAAGTATATCCATTTGTAGTAGCTGAGGAGGAAGAGGAATCCCAAGCTTCTGCGCTGATTCCATGACCCAGTTAAACTTGGCAGATAGATTCTTCAACAATTGAGTGGCTAACTTACAATTTTTAACTGCTAACCCATGGACTTCAACCCATTCACTGAACCCCAATTATTAGTCGCTGTGGACTTTGTAGTTCAAGGGATGATGATTTCTTATTATTGTCATCGTGGCTTTCTTGTCAGTTTCAATTTTCTACTTGAATGAAGTGATATGTGTTATTAGCCCTTTTGTTCATGCACTCATTGTACTCCTTCTTGTTCTTTCAACCAGCCTTTTGTCTGAGCTTCTAGTTCTTCCATCTCCTTCCTCTGATCCATTCTCTGAGCTAAGCTCATTCGATCCAGTGCCTTCTTTGATTCTAGTTCAGCTTTTCTCAGATTGGCAAGTCTCTTTGCTCATCCAAAGGTTTAGCAGCATACTCTAAGGTCATAGGTGGTTCCTTAGCTGTTCTGAATTCAGAGAAGTGTGACAGATCTGGAGTTGGCCCACTTTGTTCCAAATGTGGCAATATTTTCACCAATGCTTAATCATCAGGTGATGGAGCAATGCCTTTTCCTTCTCTTTGAAGAGTTGGAGTGTTTGATACAGAGATATGAAATGTACTTGAATGCTCTTATCTACCAGAGCTGAATAGTTGTTCAGCAAACTGCTCAAATGGAATGTTTTCAATTTTAACAGCTCTGAATGAACTTATTGGAATGGGCTCTGCGATAGAAATCATCAGCTTCAGCTTGGGTCCAGGCTCAGACTCAGTAGATGTATGAATGACCATGGCCATTGGATTGGTGTTAGCTGAAGACCCACTTTCAGATGCCGACTCATGGTTTGCTTGCTCCCCTGAGCAGATATTGGGGTCTCTGGAATGATTCTGTCATGAGTCATCTCATCTTAATCATCAGCAAAAGGAGATTCTTCTTTAACTTGTTATTCACAGCACTTGCATTCTTCTCCCCCTCACTTGCATTCTTCTCCCCCTCAGTATTAGCACTTGGAGGTGGTGATGCTGGACTGATGTTTGCAATGTGCTGAGTGAGTAGCTCCACTGACTCATTCATGTCTTTGGCAGTGGAGTTGACAGTTTCAATGAATAGTCCTGCTGTTTGGAGCACAAATATCATGAGGCACAACCACCCTTGAATGCATTACTTTAAATTGACTTAAAAATGAAATAATCTTTTGTGCAATTTGCCTTAGACTAACAATGATTATTAAATCATCAACCTATAACTTTGTTAGTAAAGAAAGATACAATGCAAATATTAATAAATGTCGTACCGTTCACACATTTGACCACGTATAAATGGCACTTTATTTAAAATAGCCGCCTCGTACACTCCCACTCCTAGTTGATGAAATTTAAAGCCTAAATGTCAAACATTTAATCGTTCAACCAGTGTCTTCTATTTGAATGTTTCAATCAACTTGCTTATCCCTCTATATATAATTCACCATTTTCATCCTTAACTCAACCCAATATTGAAATTTTCACACATAAAATAAGAAGCAAGAACAAGACCAAGACAATGGGAAGCAAAAAAACATCTCAAAAGAAGCCAATTTTGATCATTTGGATCATCATGACCCCGATACGAGCTCTAGGTAAAGTGAAAAATTTCTACGTAAAAGGCATGACCAATTTCGGCACCACCTATAATCGCCCAACGATGATCGTGAAAGAAGCTAATCGAACCATTCAGCTTCCTAGGAGCTTTAGCACCAACATGCTAGATGATGATCGTGGCCGTGAGCAACCATCAGGAGGCTTAGTAAGGGCTAGTTCTGCTAGCGTAACTCAAGTAAGTATGGCTGATATCGAACGATACATGATAGAAAGGCAAATACAACAATTACAAGCAAGCGAGTCGAGGAAAAATGTGCCTAGGAATTCCAGTGTTGGGATGGGGAGAATCGATGAAGATAGAGCTTCTTCTTTTAGAGATGACACCTTCATTTTCGCGAGTAAGGACGTTCTTAGAGATAGTCGTTCTAGGCTATCTAGGAATCTTAGTCATGCTGGTGATTCACGTCGATTTTGAACCCGGTTCGTGTGAATTTTGTGAATAATATATTTATTTCATAAACTCTCGATCAGTATCTCTGCGCTTGTATCTCTTTGGATTGTTATGTGTTAATGTCTATTTGATGGAAGTGTCAAAGTAGGATTCTCCAAAAAATAAACAATAATAACTGCATTAGGTAGCTAATTGATCGTGTACTCAAATAATAAAATATTAGATGATTATAGATTATGTTAATGTCTCCTTGATGGAATGGGAATGTTTTTTTAATGAGAATGCGTTTGACTCTTAGTTGTTTTTGGTTATTGGATAAATTGGCATTTCTACGATGCAATATGCCACTCATTTCAAAGTTTGACTTTGTGGCATATCGAAAAATCTTGTGTCCTATTGTATTCGTTTGTTACATATTTAACATTTTATCTAATAACCAACTACACATCAAACTTTATTATTTCATATTTTGTCGCACATAATTTCATTCTTACTGGAAACTGCACCATCTACACCACCATCTTATTCCGATCAAGATGACACAAGTCTCGTACTTTTTCTTGCACGCCAAATCTCGACCGAAACGACAGGCGAAGAAACTACGGTAGTGAAGTAAGGGGCACGCGATTTCAAAGCGGGACCCCGTTTACCCAAAACGGTTCCTCAACCTCGACCTTTTCCGGAGCAAATGTGAATTTTAAGGAAGACGTCATGAGCCCAACTGCATTTGGCAAGACGGGTATTACCTTTTCCATTAAAAAATGTTATATAATATAGTCTTTGAAAAAAGTACACAACGTGTTTCCTACAAAAATGTACTCATTACAGACCGCCGTTTAAAATAATATACACCATGTCATTGTAATTGATCACATCTCACCACATAAATATACAACAATCAATTTTTCGTTTTTTTTCAAAGTTAACAACAAATTCAAAGAAACCATGATAATTCTGATGAACATTATATGCGTCCCTGATAAGAATTTAAAAGGTACCTTTTTGAGGGGTCATTTAAGCCTTTAATTGATCACTTTTGTATCCGTTACAACTTAATTTCGTTCCTTTTCACTTTTTAGGTCTCTTGAAGGCAAATTGCTGGAATGGCACTTATTCGAACGCAAAAGCGCGAATATACGAAGAAAATGGCCAAAGTCAATAATCGTGACACTCAGTGTCATTGAACCGCCGGGGGCGACGTCAGTTCTACTTGCGACGCCGTCGAACAAGTCTTGTGACGACTCGGTGGCCAAATTGTTTATTTACAAGTGACGCATCGGTTTTAAAAGAGTAGGCGTCGCGACTCAAACGACCTAGATTTGATCCGCACGGCGAGATCAAGGAGACGGCGTCACGGGCATAAGGTGACGCCGTCACAATGCTAACGCGGCCAAGACGAAACCCTAATGATGGCGACCGACGCGTCACAATTAAAAAGCGACGCCGTCGCAGCTTGTAACACTATATATAGAATCCAAATTTTTCAATTTTCAAGTGTGTAGTTTTGTGGAGTAAAACCTAAACCGAACCAAGGCCGTCTTGTACAAGATTTTATGGTTCCATACCCTATCTTACATCAAGATAAGTGTTTTACTTCATTAATTCAATTATGTCTTCAATTGATTGTGTATGCTTGCATGTTCTCCATGTCCCGCTAATTTATTTGTGTGTTTGCTTAGGTAATATGAAACCTAGTTATTGAATATTGATTGATTGTCTCTTATCTTAATTGTGATTGACCTAGTATTGCGATAGGTCATTCGTTGTGCTATTAATGCTTGATTAATCTTTGTTGAACCTTAGCATATAGTTACTAGTGGAATTGTAGGCTAAACATCCAAAGAATACCTTAGTGTTAAGTTTATGAATACTAGAGATTTCGTAGTCATTAACCTTTGGTAGCTTCAAAGAGTTGGGGATAAGCGCATACCCTACGACCTTAGAAACACAACGCGTTAAGAATAAGGACGTGACAATTCAACCATCAATAGGAGATAGGGAGTAATAAAACCTAAGTAAACACATTTTTAATCATCATACGAGCACACAACAATACACATAGACTACCCTTAGCTTAGTTAATTAGATAATTAGATAAGTAGAGTAATCGGTAGAAATACTAACCCCCAAATCCAAACCCCGAGATTCGTACCTTTCTATTTCCTAAAAAAATATAAAAAAAAAAAGATAAAAAAAAATAATCTTGCTCAACCCCAACCTTAGCGTAGTAACTTCTCACTAGCATTCCTATTCCCCTAGAGAACGATATCAATACCCGTGGCTTACCCTAATACTACACTACAACGATTAGGTTCATCGCCTAGGGTGTTGAAAAACTTGCTCGATTTAAAAGGAAGTTCCTTTGACCCCGAACGCTACTGTAAGCGTTTCAAGTTTTGGGCGCCACGGGAATAGAATAGCTAGTTAGATTTCTATCTCGCTCGTGTTCCCTTGCTTGATTCCTAACAAGTAAGCTTTTTCTCATTTTAGCTTCCTTATAGTCTATCCCCTTCTTTGTGTTTGTGTTCAGAAACCTTTTCATTTGTCGCTATGGCAAGTGAAGTTGCATTTGAATCATTAACAAATGAGGAACAATTGAATTTCGCAGATTGGATTGCTTTTTATTGTTCTAATGAATTAGTGAGTGATCTTAGAGATATCCAAAAGGAGACGGGTGTAAGGTTGGATGGATTTGATAAATTTTGTGCTTGTGTGGCTTCTATTCAATGATCATTGTTAGAATCAACTCCTTTTAGTGAGACCCTCCGAAATTTTTGAGAAAAGCCTCCTAAGCATAAACCATCGCTTGTCACAACTTGAGGAAATGGATAAGGAGGATTTATCCAACCTTAGGCATCATGATCAAAAGACATAGTTTTAAGAACATGGAACCTAAACCCGAACAAGATTGTGAGATGGTTATAGTTGAACTACTTAGTTGCATGCGTGGGATAGATTTCACCAAAACATATGACACGCGTGAGGAACCTTTAGGCAAATAGAACATAGTGATCAAATTTTTAGAATGATTCTTATGAATCGGACCAAGAATTTGAAATGGCTAAAGAAGGATTTGAGATACTTAGGAGTGTATTAGGGTTAGATCATACTAAAACACATGATGAACATTTAGGAGATCTAGATATAATGGAGAATGAGGTGGAAACTCCAAGCCCACAAGCCCTACCATCACTTGAGGAACACACATTGCCTATAACTTACCCGGAAGAAGTAGAAGAGACTATAGGAACCCCGATTGATATAGAACCTTTGGACTAAACGCCACTAGAGAATGTAGGTTTAGATGCTTGTTTTCATTACCTCTATCTTAGTCCTAGGGAAGTTCCTAATTTTGATGAACTGGAGCCTCAACCAAAAACCTTACCCAATTTTCCGTCTTTAGATGTGAATCTTGTAATTGAATTTGGCCCTAATCCACCCATCAAAATAAATAGTCCGGGTAGTTGCTTGATAAAGGTGGTAGACTCTAGGCCATGTAAAGGGGAAGCTAATATAGGAGTAACCCATGACCTTACACACTTATATCACCCATTCATGGTTGATAACAAGAAACATTATGGGTTTAAACCGGGTTTATTAGGTCAAGATGGATCCTTAACTAAGAATCTTTTGAAGTTGATAGAAGATGATCCATTTTTAGGAGAGAGATTTGATTCACCCGCTACACCCATAAAATTAGGTAAGGTTAGAATGAATGAGCACACCCCTTTGAGCATATAAATCACCCATCACCTCTCCTCACGTAGCAAATTTCCACCCTAAGGGTGTGTATCGCTACTATCACCCGCACTTAAGCTTAAGTGTAGGAAAACCTCTCCTTTATCCGTTAAATAAGGGTAGAGTCAGGCTCGTGACTCGAAAAAAAACAAGCGCTTCTTGGGAGGCAACCCATGTGTATTTGTTTTTCATTTTATTTGTGTGTCGATATCTTTTATTGATTGTTTATTCTCATGTTTGAATTTGTAAAATGCTTTATTTTGTCTTTAACCTCGCCTTAATTACATATAAAGGTATTTTACAAAAGGGATAAGTGTAGGAGGATTACACACGCTTTCATAAGAAATGTAAACATGACGGCGTTAAGATCGCAACTGACGGCGTCGAGGAGCAGTAAACAAATTATTACTTTTCTCGTTTCTCGAGCTACTTATAAATTTTGGAATTTTCCGTAAAATCAGAAACATCCATTCCACAAGCATTATATCCTAGTTTAGTAGAGTCTTATATATATTGTTACCGCGATTTTACGCGAAGGTTTCGCTTTGTTTTCTTCAAGTGTGCATGTTTAATTTATCAAGAAGAAGATACATAAGATGAGAAGGAGCTTTTCACGCAAACATTCTTCTTGAAGAAAGATGTAACCACCACTTCACACGGATCCTACCGAGCTAATCGTGGAGTACTAGTTTCTTCGCTTTTAATTACCTTCCATTATCATAACTTTGATATTTTCGAGGAACATTGGGGACAATGTTCGGTTCAAGTGTAGGAGGGAAAATAAACGGAACTTTGAAACTATGCTTATCCTTGATTATTTGCTTTGTCCAATTTCATTTGTGTAATAAACCATGAGAGATATCGGTTAGGGTAATTTTGGCACCAAATTTAAAATTTTTCATGACATATAGGAGTGGGTCATTAGTCTTAATAAAGCGTCTCATTGATAGGAAATTACATGACTAGCACAAAAACCCTTTACCACTTAAATTCCACCCAAAATGTGAGGATCTCCCTTAGATATGTAGGAATTAAAGCATTCATCTTTAATGCTTAGAGTGTGAACCGGTAGTATAATAGACTCTAGAACTTATTTTGTGATGCATTTCGAGATCGCTAGTAAGACTACACTTGTGTAGTTAGAAATAACTAAATGATAAGAGGCATTAGGATAGCCCTTGTTTGATACCTGTAATATAATTACTTCTTCCACATCGGTTGAGTAATTCCCTCACACCTTTGCGTTGTACTCATATTTAGTACACGATACCCCTAGTTAACCCCTCAGAGCCTATCCTTTTCGCGGTTCTCGTGATGTTTCGTTTTCAAAATGTCAATGAAGAGCATTGTTTATAATCCACCCCAAATGTACACCCAAATCGCCTTAGCCTACCTTGTATGCACTCACTTTTAGTGCATTATTGTTATCACACTAAACCCTTAGTTCAATTATCTAGTTGCTTGCATAAGTTGCTAAGTCGAGTCATATCCTTTGTACACGCTTTGGGACGATTGGGACTCATGGGAAAAGTTAAATTTTATAAAATGACGGAAGGAACGTTAAATTCAAATTCCCTTTATTTGCATAATAATGTACTCCAAGTGTTTTGATCTTTTCAATTCGGGTCAAATTAGTGTTAGAATAATAAAAACTCAAGTGTAGGGATGTGCCTATAAATCCCTACTATTTTGATGTTGTCGTAGGGGATGGTAGAGTAAGAGTGTATGGAAAAAAAATGAATGAAAAAAAAACATACGGGCTACTATCCTACATCTATCTTTAAATTTATGTTTGTTTATTTCAGTTATCTAGAGTTTAGAGTGTCGACTCTTGGCTTAGCAACGCCATTCTTCGCATGCTTGTAACATAAAGTTTTTTGACTTGCCACCACTAAATCGCCTATCCCACCAAACCCTTTGTTTCCCTACCGTAAGCCTAACCCTTTAAAAGACCTCTTGGATAGCCTTTCCTAGGTGCTTAGGCCAAAGCGATGGAGGTTTGATCTAGTCTCTAGCCTATGGTAATCTATGTACTAGGACCGGTTAATGAGTGTTTATCTTCCATTTTCAACTTGTTATATTTCATTTACACCCGAGAGATGTGAGTATCCAAACACCCCATGTGAGGTGCTAGTATGTAATTTTCGTGCTTGTTATGACTTTTGCGGGGCTTATATGTGTTGTGGATTGTTCTAAACTAAGGCTTCATGACCCCTAATTTAGAAATCAATTGGCTGAAAGCACATTTGCTTGATGACAAACAAATACCAAGTGTAGGGATATTTGATAAGGATTTAAAAGGTACCTTTTTGAGGGGTCATTTAAGCCCTTAATTGATCACTTTTGTATCCGTTACTACTTAATTTCGTTCCTTTTCACTTTTAGGTCTCTTGAAGGCAAATTGCTCGAATGGCACTTATTTGGACGAAAAGGCGAATATACTGAAGAAAATGGCCAAAGTCAAGAATCGTGACACTCAAGTCTGAACTCAAGGGGACGGCGTCCAGTTCTACTTATGATGTTGTCGGAACAAGTCTTGTGACGACTCAAGAGCTAAATTGCTTATTTACAAGTGACGGCATCGGGTTTTAAAAGAGTAGGCGTCGCACCTCGACGGCCTAGATTTGATCCAGACGGCGCCGAGATCAAGGAGACTCACACGGGCATAAGGTGACGCCACACAATGCAAACGCGCCAAGACGAAACCCTAATGACGGCGACCCGACGGTGTCACAATTAAAGAGTGACGCCGTCAGCAGCTTTGTAACACTATATATAGAATCCGAATTTTTCGCTTTCGGTGTAGTTTTGTGGAGTAAAACCTAAACCGAACCAAGGTCAGTCTTGTACGAGATTTTAGGGTTCCATACCCTATCTTACATCAAGATAAGTGTTTTACTTCATTAATTCAATCATGTCTTCAATTGATTGTGTGTATGTTTGCATGTTCTCCATGTCCGGCTAATTTATTTGTGTGTTTGCTTAGGTAATATGAAACCTAGTTATTGAATATTGATTGGTTGTCTCTTATCTTAATTGTGATTGACCTAGTATTGCGATAGGTCATTCATTGTGCTATTAATGCTTTATTAATCTTTGTTGAACCTTAGAATATAGTTACTAGTGGAATTGTAGGCTAAACATCCAAAGAATACCTTAGTGTTAAGTTTATGAATCCTAGAGATTTCGTAGTCATTAACCTTTGGTAGCTTCAAAGAGTTAGGGATAAACGCATACCCTACGACCTTAGAAACACAACGCGTTAAGAATAAGGACGTGACAATTCAACCATCAATAGGAGATAATTAAAGAGTAATATAACCTAAGTAAACACATTTTTAATCATCATACGAGCACACAACAATAGACATAGACTACCCTTAGCTTAGTTAATTAGATAATTAGATAAGTAGAGTCATCGGTAGAAATACCAACCCCCAAATCCAAACCCCGAGATTCGTACCTTTCTATTTTCTAAAAAAATATAAAAAAAAGATCAAAAAAAAATAATCTTCCTCAACCCCAACCTTAGCGTAGTAACTTCTCACTAGCATTATATCAATACCCGTGGCTTACCCTAATACTACACTACAACGATTAGGTTCACTGCCTAGGGTGTTGAAAAACTTGCTCGACAAAAGGAAGTTCCTTTGACCCCGAACGCTACTGTGTGCGTATCAAGTTTTGGCGCCACCGCCGGGAATAGAATAGCTAGTTAGATTTCTATCTCGTTTAGGTTCCCTTGCTTGATTCCTATCAAGTAAGATCTTTTCTCATTTTTAGCTTCCTTATAGTCTATCCCCCTTCTTTGTGTTTGTGTTCGTAAAACCCTTTTCATTTGTCGCTATGGCAAGTGAAGCTGCATTTAATCATTAACAAATGAGGAACAATTGAATTTCGCAGATTGGATTGCTTTTTATTATTCTAATGAATTTGTGAGTGATCTTAGAGATATCCAAAAGGAGACGGGTGTAAGGTTGGATGGATTTGATAAATTTTGTGTTTGTGTGGCTTCTATTCAATGATCATTGTTAGAATCAACTCCATTTAGTGAGACCCTCTGGAAAATTTTTGAGAAAAGCCTCCTAATCATAAACCATCAGTTGTCACAACTTGAGGAAATGGATAAGGAGGATTTATCCAACCTTAGGCATCATGATCAAAAAGACCTAGGTTTTAAGAACATGGAACCTAAACCCGAACAAGATTGTGAGATGGTTATAGTTGGACTACCTAGTTGCATGCGTGGGATAAATTTCACCAAAACATATGACACGCGTGAGGAATCCTTTAGGAAAATAGAACATAGTGATCAAATTTTTGAGAATGATTCTTATGAATCGGACCAAGAATTTGAAATGGCTAAAGAAGGATTTGAGATACTTAGGAGTGTATTTGGGTTAGATCATACTAAAACACATGATGAACATTTAGGAGATCTAGATATAATGGAGAATGAGGTGGAAACCCAAGCCCACAAGCCCTACCATCACTTGAGGAACACACATCGCCTATAACTTACCGGAAGAAGTAGAAGAGACTATAGGAACCCCGATCGATATAGAACCTTTGGACCAAACGCCACTAGAGAATGTAGGTTTAGATGCTTGTTGTCATGACCTCTCTTAGTCCTTGGGAAGTTCCTAATTTTGATGAACCGAGCCTCAACCAAAACCTTACCCAATTTTCCGCCTTTAGATGTGAATCTTGGAATTGAATTTGGCCCTAATCCACCCATCAAAATAAATAGTCCGGTAGTTGCTTGATAAAGGTGGTAGACTCTAGGCCATGTAGAGTGGAAGCTAATATAGGAGTAACCCATGACCTTACACACTTATATCACCCATTCATGGTTGATAACAAGAAACATTATGGGTTTAAATCGGGTTTATTAGATCAAGATGGATCCTTAACTAAGAAACTTTTGAAGTTGATAGAAGATGATCCATTTTTAGGAGAGAGATTTGATTCACCCGCTACACCCATAAAATTAGGTAAGGTTAGAATGAATGAAGCACACCCCTTTGAGCATATAAATCACCCATCACCCTCTCCTCACGTAGCAAATTTCCACCCTAAGGGTGTTGATAAGGTTTTAAAATGTACCATTTTGAGGGGTCGTTTAAGTCCTTATTTGATCACTTTTGTATCCGTTATTGCTTAATATCATTCTTTTTCACTTTTAGGTCTCTTGAAGGCAAAATGCTGGAATGGCACTTATTTGGACGAAAAGGCGAATATACGAAGAAAATGGCCAAAGTCGAATCGAGACACTCAAATCACTGAAATGTATATGGCGGCGTCGGTGTTAGTGCGGCCGTCGAGGATTTTTATGACGATACGTAATCCAAAACCCTATTTTCAAGTGACGACGTCGGGCTTTAAAAGAGTAGGTCGTTGCTACCGATCACGGCTAGATGCGACCCGCACCACGCCGAGGCGAAGAGGACGGCGTCACGGACATAAGGTGACGCCGTCGCAGGTTAATGTGGCCAAGACGAAACCCTAATGACGGCGACATATCGACGGCGTCACAAAACATAAGGTGACGCCGTCGCATATGTAATATTATATATAGAATCCGAATTTTTCGGTTTGAGGAGAGTCTTTTGGAGTAAAACCTAAAACCGAACCAAGGGTTTCTTGTACAGTATTTTAGGGTTCCAAACCCTATCTTACATCAAGATAAGTATTTACTTCATCAATTCAATTATGTCTTTGATTATTTGTGTGTATGCTTGCATGTTCTCCATGTCCGGCTAATTTATTTGTGTGTTTGCTTGGGAATATGAAACTTAATTATTAAATATTGATTGGTTGTTTCTTATCTTAGTTGATAAATGATCTAGTAATGCGATAGGTCATTCGTTGTGTACTTAATGCTTGATTCATCTTTGTGAACCTTAGAATATAATTACCTGAGTAGTTGTAAGCTAAACCATCCAAAGAGTGCCTTAGAGTAAGAGTTTATTATCCCTAGTGGGTTTTGTAGACGAGACCTGTTGGAATCACTCCTAAGCAGTATTTCAAGTATTTATATTTCATATGTAATAGGTAGTTTTATTATGGCCTTTATGTTTGTTTAAGGTCAAGCTTATGTAGAAGGCCCATAAGCTTAGGCCCAAGCCCACATAAGAAAGGATGGGAACTAGGAGTGTTGCCCTAGCTTCCCTCCTATAAATAATCTTGTAAATCCTCATTTGAGGGTTGGTTGTTCAAGTTATTCTTTTCACATACACTCTTTCTTAAACCGTATTATTGTTAACGTGTGTGTGTGTGTGTAGCTTGTTCATCCGCCTTCATCTCTTTCTCTATAACTTGTGTTTGTAAAACTAGTGACCTAACGATGGTATCAATCGCCAAATAGTTGGGTGTACTCGTTTGTTTTGAAGTTTTGATTTTGGGTCTTACGCGTAAGGTTAACGATTCTTTAGCTCTTTTAAAAACTTGTTTTTTGCATTTTAATCCAAGATTCTTGTACTTTCAAAGTTTTAAGGTGTTAAAATACTTGTTTTTGGCAAAAGTTTCAAACTTTATGCGTGGATCATTGTTTTGAACTAGTTTCTATTCGTGTGTGTATTTCTACGCATAACTGCTTTGAGTGCTTTGGATCATCAAGTTTCACACTTTTGTGTTATTTTGGTGTTATTGAAGCTATTTCATCACACAAAACCGGTTTAGAAACAACTTTGGGCAAAATCAAAATTACGAGTAATCCTACGCGTATCAAAGCCCTAAAATTACGCGTAAGATTTTTCCTTGGTTTGATCTTCATTTTCCCGGTTTATTCCGTGTTTTCTTACTTGGATAAGTCCGAAAATACGTCGACTTTGGATATCTTTTGCACCGTGAAGTGTAAAGATCATTTGGGCAAAACCCTAAAATTACGCATAAGATAAGCTTCACGCGTAGAAATCCTACGCATAAGATTCACTTTACGCGTAAACTTAGTTCTACGCATAAGGTAATCCTACGCCTAACTTTCTACGCCTAACGTTTGTCTACGCATAACTTTAGTGTTTTTCCTACTTACGCGTAAGCTAAAACCTACGCGTAACTCCTCATTGTTACGCGTAACTTTGGTGATTTCTACGCATAAGTGTTATATTGCTCTCACGTGATTTCTACGCCTAAGGACACTTCATCAACAAAGGTTCATTCGACTACAAAGATCCATCAACACAAGTTATCAAAAAAAAAAAAAAATTAATTTAATTTTTAGGGGAGACTAAACGTTCAATTTTTACGCGAGATAATTTTGGTTTAACCGTGAAAATTTTGGTCAAAAATTCAAATTTTTGGGCCTAAATTCAAATTTTTCGGGTCAAATTTGGCGTCAAAATTGTCATAACTCAAAATTTTCCTACATTCTTAGAATTGGATTTTATAGTGAATTTCAAATTTTGAAAGTCAAAATTTTCAAAATCATATTTGGAGGAAATTGAAATTTACTATATCGGCCTTCTCGTGTGCTATATCGACTTCAAGACCTTTTTCTTCTCTTTGATTCTTCTGCAGAAAGTGAAATGGATTATGATCATAAAGATCCATTTGTGGCATTGCAAGAAGGATTCATGGCTATATCTCCGGCATTCAAGCCGGACAACATCTATTTCCCAATATCCCGCAATGATAAGGTGCAAGAGTTGTTGTACATGAAAGGAATGCTCAAATGGACGTTGAGAATGTTGTGAGTCACCGATCCGCCGGTAATGCGGACAATGAGGTTGTAGCATTGGAAAGCGAAGATGACGGCAGAGATCCGGAGAAGATATCATACTTAACTACGACACCGAGCCTAATCGTGGACGATGAACAAATGGTTGAGGAAGATATCTTACCCACCTATGACATCGATATGCACGTATAGTCGAGGTACAATCATCGTTGATCATATTCTCACCGCAAATGCGATACAACATATCGAGCAACCCGAACTCAAGAATGAAGGAAAGGTTGACCAGTGTGTTGCACAATGTCCGCACAACTATCTCATGTCTCGAGCCCTTACTTGTTAACAATTCAACTCAAACGTCAAATCAAACTCTTGAATCAAATCATTCTTCTCAAAAAGACCATTGCTCGCCTCATAAAGATTTTTCAAAACTAGAGGCACATTGCATCTCTCTTGAACTTAAATTACAAAACAAATCTTTTTCCTCGTAACACAATGGTCGACTTTCAAATGAACAAAGTAATCGTGTGGATTTATTAGTAAAAGAAAATGAGCATTTAAAGGCTCAACTTCAAGCAAAGGGCTTGCACATGTTGCTTTACAAAACAAACTCGAGAAGATTCACCGAAAAGAATGTGGATACTAATTTTGCAAAACCAACAATCTTGGGGAAATCGTCTCTAAAACCAATCGAAAACAATCGTAGTTAGACAACCAACCGCTTTTCAATCGAACGTTCAAAATCGTCAAAACCACGGTTTGCCTCCCAAGTTGTTGAGAATAATCATTTGTCAAAACCAACACCCCACATTCCGGGCCAATGAATAATGCTTCGCTTCTATTAAACTGTTTCATTATACCTGCTTCATTATATCTCAACAAGTAGTCGCTCTGGCCAATCTAAGACTAGTTCAAACACCGTGTCTAAACCGAGCATTAAACGTAAAGATTCATATGATTCAAATGACGCACAAGAACCGTGATCTTGAAAAGGCTAGAAAAGGGCACTACTCCAAAAGGATGGAATCTTAGGTTCACAACCTAGTGTATCACCTTCGAGTGTATTATCGAACACCGCTTGTAGTAGCAAACCAAAACCTAAGTTTACTCAAACAATAGAAATAAACCCGCTGCTCTAAACGTAAAATTTGAAACCTAAGAGGTGGATCAATATAGGACGCAAATTCTTCCCAAAAGAATTTTCAACATCCCTTAGATCTAACCTTAGATGGATACCAACGGATAGAGTTTTCAAAGCTGCCGGTCTTGATTGGATTCCTACAGCAAAATACTAAGTAGTTGCACCAAAACAAGTGTGATACCTCTACATCCATCCGTGAGGCAGAAAGGAAATCATCAAAATAGCATGTTCAGTGTCAAGAAGATAATTGACACTACATCTTTATGCCTCTAACACACGGAACCCAGTTTCACTTGGGGATCCATGTCTTTCTCTTCCTTGCCCCTTCTATTTCTATGCAGTACAACGCCTATGGCTCCTACCGCAAAACAACGTAGGACCCGTTTCTAACCGCAAAATATTATGATCCATCACCGTTCCACCATTGTACTTAATCATCATGAATTGGAAACATTGCTTGCTCCTCCGTTAAAGAGTCTTTCAAAAGTCGTTAGTTCGGATGTATCGAATGTTTCATTGCCTGGCAACCGATAATACTCTAATTTCGATACATCCGACTCTACAACAACAACTGCTATCAGAGTCCGCACCTCCAATCGAATCTCGAAACAAAAGAACAAAGTGTTTCCTACAACAATGTCACACCGATGATCAACTTAATGAACCGAGATGTTTTTGTCGTCAGCTGATTCTCTCGAGATATTTATGGTACTTCACACTTGTTCGGTTGCTTGGATTATATGGTTTCGATGTCTTCAATTCATCATCAACATACGTGGTGTATGATTCGATTCATTGAAAACATCGAGGGGGAGAGAGTGTAGGCGTCCCTTTCCTTCTTCGTTTTTCCACATGAGTCCTTGCGAAAACCCAATGCTTTCCAAAATTTCTTCCATAAGGGCGAAGAAATGAGACGATATGTGGTTCAAACGTCTTAATTCTGTGTTATCGTCTCAACTTTCACGGGTTATCTTGTGTGAAGTTACCCAAATATAATGTTAAGATGCCTCACACACGGTCTTGGTATCGAGTTATTGCATATTCACAAGGACTAGTATTCGAAGACCACAACATTCGTGGGAAAAGTCGTTTCATTTCGTCTTTCGTGGTTTGTTTGATGTGATGCATCTACATACGAGAAGATCTTGTTGATTTACGCATGTTTCTCTCGAATCGAATCTTCCGCAATTAGTCGATTTTCTTTGTATGGTTTATCGCTCATCTACAAATTCCACGACACCGAAACCGTCAAAAGTTAGAGGAAATGTAGACTTCATCAAAAGTTTCAAATCGCTAAAGATAGTTGTCACTTAGGGGAGCTATTTCAAACATTGTCAATTGGGGAAAGGTTAATTTGTTTCATACTTATTTCATCTTTTCCCTATAATGGCTTGTGCACAAATAACAGTGTACAACCCGTAATTGTCAAGAAAGGACCCTGTGGTACGCCTCAGTGCTACAATCCTTATAAAAGGAGCGAAAGCTTTTTATTTTTGAGTAAAACCTATCAAACCTTTCATTTTTCAAGGTTTTGCTCAAAAAGACAAGTACTTCCCCATATGATTTTAAAACCTCAACCTTTTATATCACTAGTTGAGGGGGGTATTTGAATTAAAACTTTGTTCACAAATTGTTCATAGTGGTCATCTTCCGCAACACTCGAAATGGTCATATTTATTGTCAACCGCTCAAAAATAACATTTTATATGCCATTTTGAGGGGAGAAAATTGTGATAAGAAATATGTTGTACAAAATGCAAATGAATCAGGTACCTCGGACTTAACCAACGAATCGACGGTACTAAACTGTTTGTAACTCGAAAAGACTTGTCCTAAACGGTAATAATTTCAAGCTAGTTCGCTAGTAATGTAAACGTGTCTCGCAAAGGACTTGTCCAAGTAGAAAGTACCATTCGAGAAACTCTTGATAGACATGAACTCGACGGGTATGACAACCTTTCGAGGTTTGTCTACACCTTCAAGGTAGTTATTAGAGCCGCTTGTCACCTAAAAGTCGACGATGTAACTCTTTAACTATGCAACGAAACCATGTCTCGCGGGGATTGTCTATCTTCGCGGATCAATTCAAAAGTGCGCTCTTTCCTCACCGTGCATTTAACCATTTAAACTATTAAGCACATGTGGAGGGGAGTATTTATGCAAAACATCATCTCTCACAATGGTTCAAACATGTTTTTCATTAACAAACCCTTTGAGAGATATTTTCACATACTGATGGTTTTAATGGCAAACATAGGTTAGTCATGGAGTTATAAGGTGACCAAGGTTAGGAATAACCGTCCTATGATCCACCAGAGCCGGAGGATCACCCAAGGACACTACCATTAGTTAGTGTTAGAAGTCCTTAGGAATGATTGTAAAAGGAGAAATGAGAATCGGAGAAAGAAGGAGTTGAAGAATCAAAAGAAATGTAAAGTAAAGGGTGAAAAGAAATAGCCCTCCGCATTATTCAACTTAGGCGACACCGGGTTCAATTCATATGCTCTTGGTTGTCACATAGTGACACCGGTATTGAAGATTAAAGTCGTCATGGACCCAAAGGACGCATGCACTAAACCTTCTTAGCCACTCAAGTTTTTCTCAATGAGCTTGTTTCATTCTCACAGGAACCCTACGTAAACTATTGGCTTTCTCTTAGAGATCATTGGTATTGAAGAAGGAGACCCTCTCCTAGTCTCCGTCAGAAAACCAAAACGCACTATTGAGTCTAGAGCCACGAGATTCATCAAAAGATCTCTTAGGAACACTTGACATTTAATCACTGATGATCAACAATAAGATCATCAGTGGTTCATATCGAGTCCTTCACGAGATCTTAGCAATCATCGAGAACATTTATGAGAGGTTCACATCCGTAATCCTCGGTGATTGAATGGAAACTCGCCGTGGTCAACATCAAATGCCCGACAAGCAGTCACTTCGGTAACTCCCGTGGATTACGCGGAGTGTGTCTCAAACGGTCTACATCGTGAGGTAATGCTTGGTGTACCTCGGCGACTATCTCGAACTGTAGATGTACTTCGGTACATCGCGTTATCTCACTTGTGGGACTCCGGTTCAGAACGGCCTTGTAAGAATTAGAGTTGTGTCTTCACACTATGTCGTTGACACTCTCGAAGTTCAAACTTGTAAATGCCGAAACCGCTTATTACTAACTGTTTGAAATGTTTTCTTCTTATGGAAGCTCCGGGCGGGATGATCGTCTTCGATTCTTCTCATGCTCACGCCAACATCATCACTAATGGAAGTTCTATCCAAAAGCAACACAACAATGAATGATTCTTCATCAATCAAAGAATCTACAAAGTCAAAGACTTACGAACTTCATCGATTTGATTTCAACGCCAAAGAGCGTGTGAGCATGTTGAAGAATGACATGGAGACACCGGAGGTAAGGCGACTGAAAGGCGATCGATGCGCACAACAACATACTATCACTTTCACCACAAAGAACAATGATTAAAGAACAAAGTTAAAGATGACGTCGAGCACAACTGCTCAAAGATAACTATCTCTCTACACTGGGAGATTGTTCAAATCAAGACAATTCCTCTCACAAGAAAGAAGAATGTCGAAGACGTCACGACTACTATTACATCAACGCCTTCACCGTTTACATTCATATATACTTGAGGGAGATTGTTGGAATCACTCCTAAACAAGATTTCAAGTATTTATATTTCATATGTAATAGGTAGTTTTATTATGGCCTTTATGTTTGTTTAAGGTCAAGCTTATGTAGAAGGCCCATAAGCTTAGGCCCAAGCCCACATAAGAAAGGATGGGAACTAGGAGTGTTGCCCTAGCTTCCCTCCTATAAATAATCTTGTAAACCCTCATTTGAGGGTTGGTTGTTCAAGTTATTCTTTTCACATACACTCTTTCTTAAACCGTATTATTGTTAACGTGTGTGTGTGTGTAGCTTGTTCATCCGCCTTCATCTCTTTCTCTATAACTTGTGTTTGTAAAACTAGTGACCTAACAAGACCCTTTGGTAAGTTCAAAGAGTTAGGGAGAAACGCATACCCTACAACCTTAGACACACAACGCAACTAAGAATAAGGACGTGACAACTCAACCATCAATAGGAGATAATTAAGGAGTAGTAAAACCTAAGTAAACACATCTTTAAACTATCATACGAGCACACATTAATTAGACATAGACTACCACCACCTTAGTTTAGATAATTAGATAATAGTAGAGTAATCGGTAGAAATACCAACCCCCAAATCCAATACCGAGATTCGTACTTTTCAATTTCCAAAAACATAAAAAGGATAAAAAATAATCTTCCTCAACCTTAACCTTAGCGTAGTAACTTCTCACTAGCATTCCTATTCCCCTAGAGAACGATATCAATACCGTGGCTTACCCTAATACTACACTACAACGATTAGGTTCACTTGCCTAGGGTGTTGAAAAACTTGCTCGACGAAAAGGAAGTTCCTTTGACCCCGAGCGCGCTGCGTAAGCGTATCAAGTTTTTGGCGCCGTTCTTGGGAATAGAATAGCTAGTTAGTAGTCCACCTCGCTTAGGTTCTTTGCTTGATTCCTATCAAGTAAATTTTTATCATTTTAAGCTTTCTCTTAGTCTATCCCCTTCTTCGTGACCTTTATTCGTAACACCCATCACTTTTCATCATGGAAGATGATAACCAACCACCACTCATCAACCCACCACCAAATGACCCGCCAAGAGCCCGTACTCTTGGTGAATACTCAAGACCAAGCCACCTAGGCTATAGGAACACCATTGAGCTTCCGACCAAGCCCAAACTACGGCCTGCGATCCGACACCATCCGGTTGGTGCAAAGCGGATGTGCATTCCATGGACTTCG